>VCRD01002836.1:47081-57629 GCA_006783055.1 Trinorchestia longiramus
ACACGAGTTAATTGCCTCACACGAGTTAATTGCCTCACACGAGTTAATTGCCTCACACGAGTTAATTGCCTCACACGAGTTAATTGCCTCACACGAGTTAATTGCCTCACACGAGTTAATTGCCTCACACGAGTTAATTGCCTCACACGAGTTAATTGCCTCAACGGACAGGTATATGCCTAAACAGACAACTAACTGAACTGGTAGTCGAATATTTGATTCAATACTGCGTCTTATTTCAGAATTAGTGACACGCGGCAACATCTTCCTAGACTACAAAACGCCTATTGGAATATGTTAACTATGAACAAAGATGTATCAAAAGCATGCACTGGAATTTAAATAGGTGCGAATGTTTATGAAAATATAGTTTACGAGTATTGAAATAAAACAAAGTAAAAATAAATGGTATAATATTATTAATAATAGTCAAATACCAGAAGTAAATAATACTTGGTATAGTAAAGTACATCTAAATTACAGTGAAGATAATAATATACGCCAGTTTTTTTTCCTATCTCGTGACGGTACTTAGTTGTTTAATGAGATAAAGATCTTACTTTCAGATGAAGCCAAATACCATGCATGCCACGTAGAAGCGCAATAATGAATAAATAAATAAATAAATCAGGTAAAACCCTCTTTTCTGAAGCTAGGCTCACACAAATATATCATTTCGTTGGCTGAAACCTTACAGTCGCTTCCTTTAAAATCTCGTCAGGCGAGCTGCACCTTCACCAAGAACATAATTAGCAAGAGTAATTACTTTACGAAAGTATTTTGACCTTATGCTGCACGGTATTTTTCCCCCAAAAATGTACGGCAATATCACGTGATTTGCTTACCGTCTATAACGAAGCTGTTGCAAAAATTCCACTGTTTTTTTTAAGAGCAATGTAATTCACGTCACAGAGCAGCCTATATTACTAGTGCCGTGTACGCAATAATTTCCGTTATTTTCATAGATTAAGTTAACTTTTTACTTGTTCGTTATCAGGGATAGAGCGCAGGATTTCTTTACAAGAACACTGCAAGGGATAGATTCACAGCATAAGAGCACTGCGCCCCGTAGATTATCTACCTTCCGACGCAAGTAATTATGATATCCGAATTAATCTTTTTGTTTTGTTAGGTAGTTAAAACAAGCGTTAGTTATGAATTCCAAGTGATTGGTTCAGTTCGTCCAGAAAATAATATCTTCTTCGCTTTGCTGAGTGTGTTTCTTGACGTTATGTCGGCCTGCTTTATCACGTAAGCTTAAAATCGGCTTACGGTGAAGGATTTCCGCAAGCTTCATCAGTGTACAAATTGGACCGAAATTAAAATTTGGTCACATTTCCTTCACCATAATTCTCCTAAAACTGCACGAGTTTGGCAATCACGAATTCTTCAAACCAATTTTCACCATCCTCCATCTAAAAGTTTAGCTATGGTTTATCGATCTTTTGCGGAATGCGGTACATTATAAAAATGTTGACTATTATTTTTTTCGATACTTTATCCAAGACAATACCAGATACAAATTCGAAACAAAAGCTTGATGTTAGTTCTTCAAATTTTTTAATTCATAAAAAATATACGTTTGTGATGTGTGAGGGACTCAAACTACACATCTGATAGTTTATTGACTCGCCGCTCTGTTCACATCTTTTTTCCAATATGAATCCCGTCCTAGCTCTCGAAAATTCTGGTTCGATGGAGTTTAATAGCCTAGTCATCATAACAGTTAAATTAAACATTGCGTTACATAATAGACTGACATCATATTTAAAATAATTACACATAAAATAGGTTTATTCTCTCTAAATTTTGTTCTTTGCTAATTTTTCCAGTGATGCATATTTATAAGAGAATTATTCACGACAACGCGCATATTCACACGTCACTGGCTGCGATGCACGCTGTGTGTACAGGCGCAGTGGCTTCAAGCACGTTGTGACTGATGGTTATTTTAGTGTAGTTGCTTCCTGTCTGTGGTAACTTCAGAATAAAAGGCTGATCACAAATATACTAGCGCATCTCTGAACGCATCTATTTATTTCCCACACGTTCAATAGGAGTTTTATACAGTAGAAACTTGAAAAAGAAGTTGTCATAAGGATAAAAAATGGCCGATAATTCGAGGCGAGTAACTATTGCAATGACAAAAGAAATCGAAGCCGATGAATTAGTTCTGAATAAGAGTCCTGTTTGCATTGACTATACAATGAATAGGGCTCTCAACATATTCTACATCGACTAAATATCCACGAAGTAAAATCAGATTCTTGTTCTTAAACAAATGTGGTCTGCATCAATATGGCAATATTAAGATGGGACAAAATTACCATTGTGTGAAAAAATGAATAATTGAAATAGTATGTAAAATTCATTTTACGCACTGAATCTGCATTTAATATGCTCGTATTGATCGCCTCTTAAAAAATTTAGTTTGAAATCACATTCATTTTTAATTTTAAAATTTTTTGTTTATCCCAGGCAGTATCTAAGAGTTTGAAATTCATAGAAACAACAAAGGCGCACTGTAATTTATTCGCTAAAGACATTTTTACTAATAAAAACCCCAAATTTAAATAATGCTTTCAAAATTGATTCAAAGATCGTGTTGTTTGTTCATTTTAAGTACAGGCTTATTTTAGTAGCGTAAAAAGTTGCATGGCTGTTAAGTATTGCTGTGCAGACCATGCATCTTCATGTAAAAGGTAATTTTCAACTCGTTCGGCAGCTGAGCAACAAGCCATGCTCTGCTCAGACAACCAGCAGCAATGCAAAAAAATCCTACATCATCATACATAAAAAATCCTACTCCACCGCATGCGTGTTTTCTGAGACTCGGAGCACATATCTTCAGTCGACTAAAAAATTTGGTGCTTAAGATAGTTTTAGCGATAAACGTGGGCTTAGAGTTTTATAGTCAATGTACAATGAAATATTGTACCGTTCTAGGAAAAATCAATTTGGTGAAGATTCATAACATATCGGCAGTTCCTCAATTTTCATTTAGTGTCATGATTTTATTGAACTTTATTAAATTCATTTCATTATTCCATCATACGTGACTTGTAGTACAGATGAAGCTTAGATTTTTATTCACTATGTCCCGTAACTCTTTTCACAATGTACTTTAAATATTCTATCGATTAGGAATGTTTGTAAAGGTTTAATTTTTTAGCCGCATAATATTTAATTAGTTAAATATTATGTTAGTTAAATCCTATAGTTTAGGATATCCCATAGCTCATTTATGCATCTACGCACTGACATTCAAACAAGGAGGAACTTTTTGCTGTGAACCATCATGTATAATACCGGACAATTTTCTCACTTTCCTGATGATATTACGCAGTTGCATTTAATACCTGTACACGTAATGCTATCTTTGGTTGACAGTTTTTACAACATAATATTATAACGGAAATAAGTAGGCAGGTATTTCTTTTTCACTTAGGAATGAAACAGACGTTACTCGTGGGAAAAAATTCTCAGTCTACTGAATTTTTTTTGACAACGGAAAAAGAGTAGAAAACCATTAAAATTCTGAAGAAAAGCAAATGTGAGTGCAGCCTTTCACTGCACTACGAGTCTCAGCGCTGAAACGCGAGAACATAATAGTTCACTGTTACTAGTGCGAAATGTTCACTAAATTCAACACAAACGCAATCAACATTTTCCCCCTCATCAAAAACCAATTCGGTTCTAAAACAAATCTGTAAAATTATCTACTACTAAATTATCTAAATTATCTAATTATCTGCAACTCAGCACACCTCAAAATTAAAAAAAAAAACATGCAGTTCTTTTAGCTGTGAATTTCTGCAGTAGTTCCTCGTATTGAACTATATATTCATGCAATTAAGAGCACCTTACCATCCATTATATCATTTTTTATTGATTTACCCATGAAAACAATTAAAAATTATAATTGTTGAAGGCCGAAATACGTTGTTTCACAATCTTTCAGCAGAAAACAAACCACGAGATCATGTTAACATGGTGAGTCTAACATTGGAAAAGTTAATCCTAATTTACTGTGAAGCAAACGGAAAAATAACTAACAAGAATATAATAGTTGCGATGATGAAATAAAAGTGAACAAGAAAGTATTTTAGCTTAAAACTAGAGCGACTGGAAACTTCAACAACCATAAAAACACCCTCAAAAATTTCTCATGTTCCCCCAAACGAACTAAAGCAGGAAAGTTCGAAACGAAAAGTTAATTCACACAAAATAATTGAGTAACAAAGAAAGAAAATTAACTATATTGTTTTCGATTATACGTAACTAGAACTAGAACTTAACAAGAAACAAGAACTTAACTAAGATAACTAGTCTTAACTAGAAGTAAGGAAGATAATTACAGCCGAGTGTATATACGACAGGACAAAATAATTGAGTTTATTTTTGCACCAAAGGTTCCTCTCTCGACTAGACTACTTCCAGTCTCCTTCATCGTGGGAGTGCACGCATGCAAATACCTAATTTATCTTTGTCTTCTCTCGATCCTAGCGCCATTATTTCACTGAACAAACGGATGGAATATGTGCTCATCGGCACATTCAGAGCGCAGCTTCACTCGGGGTGAATGTTAAAACGTTTCCTGAGTTAATACATGCGTGGATTTTTTATGCAGTTCATATTATTTGACAATTTTTGGATAACGTACGCCACTGCTCGAGCGACTTTTTATTTTGGTTCTTATTCATCGTAACAGAACATAAAACATTGGGTGTAACAGAACAATATTATCATTTTTAACTCACCAGGATGACTGACCGCAGAACAGCGGGTGACGATCAACATGGATACGATATTTTTCTGTCTCAAATTGAGGTTCTCAAGCTCTCAAAAATTCTGAAATTTATTTAAAAAATATGTATGTTTTTCAAAATTATGCTGATTTACGGTGATCGATCAGCATTAATTTTTCTCTGAAGTCATGACGGAGCAAAATGAATCAAAGATATTGGTTTGTCCGAAGATTTATTTGAGTTCACATTAGCTAAAAGCCATAGCATGAATCGCATTTTAAACAGAAATAAATGTACTGTAACGCTTTGTATGACATGAAGTATGTCTATGTGTATGTCAATTCTCTCGTGAAGTTACGCTATAGTTGTGGGGAAATATCAGGACTGGAAATAAATGAAATAGATGCAGCTAACTTGCTAGAAATTAAAAAAATACTAGCTGTATTTAAAGAAGAACTTCATTCAAGCTAAGAAGTATACATGATGTTTTACACGTAACATCATTAAGAAGTAACATCACTCCCACGTAACATCATTTACACGTAACAATAAATTACGCTGCCCAAGAAATGTGCTCTTATTAACCAACACACATGTATGGAAATACAATGAACTAGAAATCTAAAAGCGAAGTTATTAACTATTATAAAACATCGGCACTAACGCTCCTCCCAGCAGTCTTTAGTACAGTCGATGATATCGCTCCTCCCCAGCCGTTATTAATTCAGTCAGTACTAACGCTCCTCCCCAGTGGATATTTGATCATTTTATTTATTTATTTACTTCCTTCGCCGTTGAAAGTTTTTGAACAATTCGAAGAACACTCAACAGAGAAGGAGGCTTGAAGCAGAAAATACAAGTTGATTACGACTTATTCAGTTCAAATTAATCATCAAATTAACGTTGATTTCAATTACCATATATTTTAATTTATGTGACAAATGTATTGCGTAATTTACATTAATCAGGCACAGAATTCAAACAGAAAAGTTTCTGTCAGTAGAAAAATTAGGGCCTCAGGAGTCTCGCGAGCGGTCTAAACCGAAGGGACCAGTCGAGTGTATGTTAATGTCCTTTAAAGTCAAGTTGTTTGAAACTCACCAAAAGTTATAAAGCAATACGAACTTAAAATCTTTAACTGGTACACAAATTCAACAATTACAGGGAGCGTACTTGCATAAAAACAGTAAATGTAGCTACGAACACACGATTAGTTTTGTCAATGAGTCACTAGACTATTTTGCAGTGCAACTATGATATTTTGAGCACAATTATGTCCTTTCTTCTGCTAGTTACTTCATGCATGTGCACAGCAGTACGTTTTGTCTAGCAGTAATTTCCAAGTAGGAGTAGATACTAAAATTAAATCCTAAGCTCCGTGTGCCCTATTCTTGAATTCGAGTATCAATGATACAAAATACATTCCATCTTAGAAATAATATCTAAGCTGCAGATTTTCCCCCAGGTCTACCAAATCGTAATTTTTTAAACCCCCTTTGATTCCACATTCATTTTACTAAATACAACTTGCTGCAAAAGCCGGAGCAGAAACGCCAAAAAACGAACAAGCGCCGCTGAAAACTGTACTCACTTGACAAACATCGTGACTCCAGTTGGCTCGAGCGCTCGACTGATGATGATACGAACAAGCGCCGCTGAAAACTGTACTCACTTGACAAACATCGTGACTCCAGTTGGCTCGAGCGCTCGACTGATGATGATACGAACAAGCGCCGCTGAAAACTGTACTCACTTGACAAACATCGTGACTCCAGTTGGCTCGAGCGCTCGACTAATGCCCTTCCATGACTTGACAATGCTGAACTTCTGGCGGGCGGTAAGAGGCAGCCGCGGATCAAGCGCCGGCGGTGGAGGAGGTTCCTCCAGTTTGCCATTCTTATCAATGTCTTTCTTCTTTTTCTTCTTATTGTTGTTCTTCGGGGAACTGGGAGCGTTGGGGGAAGTTGGGGACTTCCCTTCTCCATTGGTGAGAGCTTTGGTCAGCTTGCATCCCATCCCAGTTGGGGGAGCATGGGCTAGGGTGTGGGTGTAAGGGGATTTCGGTGTAGTGTGGGAGGGATGCTTTCGAGATGAAGTGTTCAAATGAGCATCAAAAAAAGATAGATGGAACTAATAAGTGACTTGAGAGTGATTAGAATAGACTAAGATCACTCAAATAAATGATAAGAATAGCGATTATTCAAATAACCTTGTATATCAAGCAAAGAAGTATTCGCAAAAAAGCCTAACAGTATGATGATATTAAACGTTAGGGATGAAAATAAGACAAGTTTGTTGTGATTTAATAAGTGTTACGAAAGGGAAAAATGTTATAATTGCATTCTCTTCTTGTTTCAAAAAGGAGTAAAATGCAATTTAATAAAAATAGGGCTCACTCACAGCATTTTTTTCTAATGATGAACTCTGAATGATGCACAAACACACACAGTTACACTCGCAATGTTTTGAGCGTCATCACTGTTTTAACACACAATGTGTTCACACTCACTAAAGCCATGTAATCTACTAAAATAAATATATACCTAGAAAAGAATGAAAAATATTACTTATTAAATTTTATATACATTTTACAATTTCTAATGAATATGAAATACATTTATGAAAACGAGAGTATGAAGAGCATGTGCATTTCAGCACGGTGCTCCCTTGTCAATTCTGTGTAAATGACACCGCGACAGCAGAATATCCTGAGTGTCACTTCAACATCTCTCCCCTTTCAAATCACAATAACTTACGCGGCGAAATATCCTCACATTACTATGACGACGTACAAGGGAATGACATCAACGATAAATATTTCAATCAAAAAAACACATTTTTTCCGTGTATTATAAGGTTCACTTCGTTTTGAGACGGAACAAGAGTTTAAGACAAAATAAAAATAAACATTGAGAAGTTCTATCAAAACCCAAACAGGTTGAGTCTGTGTCATTTGAAACATGAGTCGACATGTACATGCTTACTTATTATATGAAAACTTTTCATATGTACAGTTGTGCCATTAATTTCGTGTCATTTGCTCACAAAAGACGTTTTCCGAACATCATCAATTCATGCTTGCGGGTTCACAAATGATGTTGACTAATGTTATTGTTATTATTTTATACTGTTGCGCAATGTTAGACTGTATTAGCGGCAATAATAAACAACTTCTGTGTCAATATTCGTGAGATAGAAGACGACCACGATATAATTATTGTACCAGAACCAAACGCATACCTGGAGGGTAAGACATGACAATTTGCATAACACGACGTGACTTAGGCGTCGATCTCAAAACAAATTGTCATGCTTCAGTTAGCGCCTAGTGAACGATGACGTTGATGATTATGGACTGCATTAATGAAACGACTTTTTATCAAATCGGAGACTCTTGCATTGTCATGTTTCTATGCAAGCCTGAATTGTACATTGAATAGGTTCCCAAAACAAATGGTCCATTAAAGGGGGACGAGGAGATTGTGATGACGTACGCTCTGAAAGGCAAGAACTGCTCCATGTCAAAACAAGCAAACTTTATGAAAGAGCCAGCACAGCGTGGACCAGAGATAGGGCAGGGATCACAACTGCCATGTCTATTTTTGCCGAAATCCCGGAGGAGGAAACGATTCATCAACTTCTTTGTTACTTCTGATGAAGCAAAGACATTTTTAGCTCCCAAATTTGAAACGTAATTCATAAAATATCCAACAAATCGATCATACGGCGGAAATAAATTATTTCACTGCAAAATACTACATGTCCTAACCATGTTGACGTACAGAACTGTACCAGTATTTTTTTTATACTCAAATCGATACAGAAATTTATTTTCTAGAAACCAACTCTATATAAAATGCGAGAGATTATCCATACTATCATGCCAAATCATTGGTGATGTGAATTTCTTTAATGCAAAGTTAATTACATCAATTATGAGTGAGCCGCATTTAATTTTACTTCAGTTCACCGATCATATTATACTTCAAGAACATTATTAATTGTCTTCTGTGACGTAGAAGTCTAACGCACGTAGTACCACATACGTAAATTCATGCTGTAAACGAAGTTACAGTTGCGACCATAAGACGCCGAGAAAACACAGTAACAACAGCGCGGCAGTGACATTCTACTAAGATTCAAGACATTCTGACTATTTAAGAAAAATATAACATTAAAACTTTCAAAAGCATAAGTACCTCCACACCGGGACGTATGGAATACACACCACGACTTGAGCATTATTGCTTCAGTATTAGATGTTACTTGTTAACAAATGCTAGTAGAGCCTTGTAGGATGTGAACCTCGTGTAGCTCTTGTTTCGAAGTTGACTCTCCGAACAGCCTTTTTTAGAAAAGTTAGTAGTAAGTCCGTGGTAAGTTTATACATCACCTTTACATGAGATACATCACAACTAAATGTCAATATCTGATCTGATATCGTGAATGGAAACTAGCGTTAATTAACGTTAGTGAAACTAGCGTGAATCGAAACTAGCGAGAATCAAAATTAACGTTAAATAATTATAGGAATTTTTTAATTTTCCGGACAAATTAAGACTTGCTCGACTATGCACACTCATCACGTGGACATGATACAGTCTTTATAAACGGATTCTAATTATCCATGTTATTTTGTCACACATTTTAGCCTAACGTGCTTTTAAGTCTATAACATCCAAATGAAAGTAATTGTAACGTAGAGTTATGAAGCAAAACGCACAAATTGCACTATTTTTAGAAGAACTAAATTCAATTCTTTCCTGCCAATTTAATTTAGCTCAATACGACCCAGGATTTGTTTTGTGTGCGGTCATGGATGGTCGATCCTTAATGAATCTTACACGCAGGGTGAAAAAATCAACAGTTTGACGAGCAAACACTCCAGATTACCAATTCAGAAAACTGTTCTATTCTCTCTGCTGGAATAGAAAGATTAAAAAAATCAATAAAAATACTGTATTTTTACTTGCCACGTAAAATTAAATGGATGATCAACTAAAGAACAGTACCGACAAGCTCATCAAGCTGTCGCAAAAACACATTTTAATGAAATTCCAATTTAGCTGTTAATGCAGGACAAATATCTATTTTAAAATGTTCTTGTCATTTTTACTTGTGACTTCATAAAGGGCTCATACATCAAAGAACATCAAATAGCGTATTTTAAAATGCAAATAGGGCAAAAACGTGATCTATTTTAAAGGAAGTGCTAGATCGCCGCCGTATCAATTCTTGGAAGAACGAGCTCCTAACTTACAGGATGCAATTAAAAGAACAAGCAGAGTAACCTCAAAGAATGGACGTGTTAAATGCCCTAATGTATAAGTTTTCTCCTAGTAGAACCTGCATTCTTGCTGTATGCAGAAAAATAGAGTTGAAGGGGATACAGACAAAACTGTGTTGCTCTGTTTTTTTCGGTGTTTTTTGAGTTTGACTTGTGTCTATTTCTCCACTGAAGATTGAATTTTTGTATTCCTAAACGTGTGTTATTAAAAAATGTTCCCTTTTCCGTTCGTTATTCTTTTCACCGTTGCCATATCAGTCAAAGTGCAAAAATACTGTACTGAAAGTACGAAAGAAAAAACGTATGCAACGTGAGGGGAGCTTTTTTTAACACTTTGACTCCGAAGTGGTACGTATGTGGTACTGTTCTTGGTTTCATTGCACGAAACTTTGAATACAAGTCAAAGAACATAATATTACCGCTCTATAAAGCGCTAGTCCGGCCTCATTTAGAAAATGCAGTGCAACTCTGGTCTCCTACCTTACGAAAAGATATTAATAACATGGAAAAAAT
>VCRD01002836.1:57841-75878 GCA_006783055.1 Trinorchestia longiramus
TAAGGTGTACGTGCATGACTGATGGATTTACTTTTAGACAGCATGGGACTTCGGTATTGAACTAAGAATGGGCCAAACGGCTTGTTCCTATTGCCTTATTCTATTCTATTCTATTCTATGTGTACCACTGAGGTTGAGTTCTGTAATTTTTTCAGATCCTTCTAGTGACTATGCGTACAAAGTGAAGTTTTACACCAATCAGTCAATCGGAGGCAACGTGTTAAACTTCAGTCGAGTTACTGAAAAACGGGATAAATTACCCAGGCATCCATATTCCTCTTGGATCAATAGGGTTCTTTGAATGAGAAGACTTCTTATGTTAGAATCTCCCCCATGAACGATATCCCCTACCACATCATCTGATCGGCTACACTCGGAGTAACGAACGAAAGAAATTTGCATCAAAAATGGGTTTAACTCCAGTATCATATGGATTTTGTAGATTACAACATAAGGCAACTTGATGCAATGATTAACGTTTTGTTCTGTACATTCTGTTCAACAAAACTTAAACACGAGTCTTTATAACCTAAGCAGCTACAACTACAATACTTTAGTCCTAAGTTTCATGAGCATAGTACCCTGTAAGCTTCTGAAATAAATGGCACTTTCTGAAATAGTACAGTAAAAATAGTATCTAATACCTCCTGAAATAAATGATGTCAGTGAGGAGCGTGTGTGCATTTGAAAATTTTCTCATAAGCGGGCTAACTGCGGAAATGAACACATTCATCTGTCAGAGGGCGTTACAAGAATTCATGTTCTCTTTGGAATGAACACTTTCATCTGCTTGAAGGTATTGCAAGTAGACATGTTCTCTTTGGAATGAACACTTTCATCTACTTGAAGGTATTGCAAGTAGGCATGTTCTATTGGAATCATGGGATGCGCTAAAGAAGACAGGTCATACAACGCATCAAAGAAGGCACACTCATTTAGAATTACGGGATGCACCACAGAAAGCACGTTCTCTTTAGGATGATGGAATACACGCAGCAAACTGAGGTGCACACCAAGACTACGAGAGAGTAACAAGACTCATACAAGCTGATAAAGCCAGTCTGTGCATTAGCATTTAATGAGGATGCTGGCAGAGCCCTGTACTACGAGACCTGGATGGCCGCTGATCACATTACCGATGCAAGAGAGTCCATCTCCGGTGCTGTTCCGGCGTCAGTGCCTAAGTTCCATGTGTTCAATCGGATTTCAAAGCTTACGTATTTTCTTAGTTCAATCAACCTATTTTCCCAGCACAATCAACCTATTTTCCTAGCTCAGTCAACCTAGTTTTCTAGCACACTCAACCTAGTTTTCTAGCACAATCAACCTATAGTAAGAGCTAAATAATCATTGGTTAAAGTAGGTACGAATAGGTACAATAGGAATGGACCCACGTATTGGTATTAGTGTTTGTTATTTTTAGAGTTTCGACGTTCATCCAATATGCTTGGTATCAGTATCCCGTAGTTACGAGACACATATATTGTTTCTTTCTCCTTTATCCGATTGGATAATTGACGATAAAATAATTATCGTTACCGCGCTGAAATAAAAAAGAATCTGAATATCTGAACGTCAACAGAAAAACAGATATTATACATATAAGTATATAATACACCGTATACCAGTACGTTCAAAACATGAAGAACTTTCTCCCTGAGCAATTAACGGTGCTTATTGTAGTTGGAATAAATATGATTAGTGCTGTTATTACTGTTCATGAAAATGATAAACAAATAGGCCTGCTGCTCGTGACGGCTTCACGCACACTTTATTGCAGTGTATGTAAATTACACAGAAATTATTGTTGTTTTGCATTATTTTCTTTACTATATTTTTCTAAAGCTGTTCGAGTTGTGAAAACAAACCTTGACCATCCTTTCATTATGATGTGTCGTCCCTCACGGTGTGCAGTGCAAAAAATCTATCTTTTAAAAGTCCCCAAACTTTCCGTAATGGAAACACTAGCAACAAATCCCTACGCCTGAAAATAAAGACATTGTTTTGATGTGTTGTTGCAAGTAATTTAAGGTTTACAAATCCCTTTTCTCGTCAACTCCGGGGCGACTGAGCAAAGTTCCGTAAAACTCAAATTTATGTCTTTTTTAAAGTACACAGATATTTCTTATTTGAGTTCCCAATACAATCTCGAGAGACCCTGGAGCGACATCAGTACGTCTTTAAATCGATGCCAGCGCAGAGTTTCTAAGCCTAAATTGAACTGGATTTTCTAAACTGAACTTAACACAGAGTAGAGTAATCAAGAAAAAGAAAGTGTACGCACAATGAAGAACAACAAATAGCAGAAATCACGATCAAAATGAAGATTATCAGCATTAGAATTATATGCATGATTAGTATTATCATATACATTAACAATAATACCATTATATACATTGTCAGGAATACCGTTAAACACATTATTAGCATTGCTATAATATATATTATCAGTATTATTACCATTTTATACATTTAAGAAATTGTGTTGAGTGACCATGGATAGAGTAAGTCCATAATTCTAGCTTAGCACACTTACTTAAGAATAAACTCGATGAAATCACTCACATTATTCATGCAAAGTGCCTATTTTTATTCCACTTCCATTCTATTTTCCATCTACCCATCTTCGTTTCTTCTCTATCCTTCCCGGCACACCATGTTTCAAACTTTCCCTTATGTTTTTCCTACTAGCACCAACTGACCGACCGACCGAATTAACACATCTTCGGTTATAGGAGCCAGACACGACGATGTGTGTGGCTTCTATAGCTTGTGGCTATAGGAGCCACACACACCGTCAACACGAAAAACGCATCATCAATACGCTTACTCTTAACAAAGTGGCATTTCCTGAAATTCATTTTAACATTCTCAGACTGTTCAACACAATGCTCTTACGATGCACATACCTACAGAAACGATGGATGGAAATTTGATCGATGAATTCGAAAATTAAGTGTGGATGCGTAGCCTAGATACTGATCCAAAGACGCATAATATCGTTGTAGTGCAAGATCTGAAGGCACAGACCTTGAAGCTGCTCAAAACAGCGAATTTCGATTCACGATTTCCTGATGTGGTAATAATTTTCTCCACTTTGTGAAGGTAACGAGTTCTGTAAACGATGCCAATTTTAGGTTTAGCTCAGCGTTTGCCGGAAGTCTTCGAATATTTTCGTCAATATGTTGTGAAATTGCAGGCTAAAGCGTCAGTATATAATTGAGTGGGAAAATTCAGCTAATAACACATACATACAATTGGACATCCTCACCGAAAAAAATCAGCACAATGCAGTTGGAAGTTATTTCAAAATGCAGCCGAACTTTCTGTCAACACGTAGTTTTGAGTTCAAGTGAAATAATTCAGTTAAAAACGACATGTCCTGCTGCAGTTGAACGTGTACAGGACAATTTCATTCCAAATTTTGTATAGAGTCGCAGTGCAGAAATTAGAGTTCAGCTTTTACATCGGAATCTCTTACGTACAAAGATCCAAAGAATATTTAAAACAGATCGTTTGTTACATACATGAATGAATTCCTTAAACTAAGAGTCGTATTAATGGTAATTCAAAAGAGACCAATTATTAGGAAATCAAGTTCTTAATAATAAGAACTTCGTGCTTGTAAGTATTGCATAGGACATTTAACTTGACTTTAAACATAAACGTCACTTCGTATCACGGATGTTATATGCTTAGGAAAAAAATATTTGTCGTTCAAATAAAAATCAAGGCGTATCAAGCTTATCATACACCAAGCGATAGTAAAAATATTTATTAACCAATATAAAACTTGGCGCACGATCACAACCTTGATGCGATAAATTAATTGCACTCAAGTAAATTAGATTGATCATATCACTTAGTTGAAGTTAGACACTTAAGACAACCGCAATCCGTACTTAAAAGCTTAAATATTCTCATCAAAATCGAGCTCAATAGAAGGATTGCCGTCATAGATGTACAGAACCCAGAATAATCAACAGACCTCGCGCACCAGTCGTTGATTTCGTATTTCACTCTCACAAGTTCCAAAAACTTTGAGCTGTGGTTATTCATAAGACCGCAGATACAGCAAAGGACTTCATAACTTGCAACGGTTGCGCCCGACTCGTATGAAAGCCTCTATGTCTCTCCTCTGACCTACCGAAGTCCTGTCGTATATACTTGTTTACGCTTACGCGGTTGTTTGGGCGAGTGTGTGCGTTCAATACAGTACTTATCGCACACAGTACTTTCCAGCATATAAATATGTGAACACCCATTATTGTAGTTTACAGCTTATCATAGACGATATTTTATCAGAAGCTTGAACTGCAGATTCTTCTCTACCAAGTTACCTCTGAGATAAGAAAAAGATTTTATCTCACTTATCAGACGACATCGACTTTCTGTCTCTTATCTCACATTGCACAACCACAGCAAGACCTACACTCAGTATATAACTTACATAACTTTATCCTTCACAAACTCCTGCGGGTTATAAAAGTCTCCATAAACCCCAGCTGAATACACTCTGATGGTGGTACACAACTCTATACCATTTACAAGCCGATTTCCTTCAATTGAAATACAATTTCCTTAACGTAAAACTGAATTTCCTCCAAGTGAAGGTGAAAACACACAAGTATTTGAATTGAAGGCCAGGGTTTGGTAACCAAGTAAGATGACACTACGAAAACCATAAATATTTCCAAAATTACAGCTTTAAATATAGGGCTCAATACATATAGTATACATTAAATCTACATAGATACATTTGAAGGTGTATATATATAATATATATACATATATGAATACATTATATATTTAATTTCAATACTAATGACTAATTCCTAATGTACACACTTAAAATATACCATATGTCTTCAAAAATACATTATCCCTCTTGCTTCGGTTTCGAAACCTAGCTGTACTGGAACCTAATCCCTTTCAATTTGCGACCTCAAGTCTCAGCTTTACGAGTCCAGTGGGGGATGATGAACCAAGAGGCTTAATATGACTCCAAGGCAGTAAAAATGTTACCAAGGTATGGTGACGATGCACCATGTCTTATAAACTCACCAATACTACACGCTGCGGCAACATAACTTCCTTTTTTTAAAAATAAACTTCCTTTGAAAAAAAGAAGTTATGTTGCCTCTTGGTGCCACAGAATTCGGATGATCTGGAGATTTTATGGCCACGCCTAGAGGCTCCTAACAAGCTCCTGGCAAGTTGTTCAAGACTTTTCACTCGGATATTAACTTGCTAGGTATAGCGGAAATATTTTAAATTCTTCGAAGCTGCAAATTTGCTACATCTGCTCGAGTTCTTTTCAATGCACTCATTTTAGAACTTGTGAACAAAAATTACCCTGATAATTTATGTAACCTGTAAGGCTAATTTTGTCGAAATCTTTAGAGAAATGTTTCAAATGGGTGTATAATTGATGAAAATTCATCACAAAATACATTTTGACTGTAAGTTTGATTTATATCATACCTACCTCTATATAAATATCCCAACGCGCTTCCTTTTCTTCAAAACAAAATTTTTCCCATCGAGATCAAAGTCAATAACGACATCAAGATACATATAAAAATCAATCTTGTCCCAGTTTGCTTTCCATGTAGGTGAGTTCGCATAAAAGTTATTTCATGAATGAGAACACGCAAATTGAAAATTCACTAACGAAAGAAAAATATTCCTAAAACCTCCTTCAGTATAGCAACATTTTCCACGCTGTACACTTTGATTGTTACATCTGTACATCATCAATGCCCCTCGGTAGCTAGTGTGTAGAATGTAAAATTAACAATGGAAAAAAGAAATTTAGCGCCGAGCAGTAGACACCAAGACTGTCTTCAATACTTTCCTTGATAGTTCAGGCAGGTCACACTTAATCGTTCACACTCCAAGCCCTGCGCTGTGGTCAATATGAAGAAAAATAACACATTATGAGCATTAATGTAGGCTGTAACTGAACAAATTTTATTGCTCACGTGGTACTCTGTAACGACCACTCAAGAATAATGTACATCTCACACGGACCTGTGAGTGAATTGCAATGAACGAAGATCTCCATAGTAAATCATTGAAAGCTCGTTGGTCTCCCCAAACCACCATCACAACTTTGAGGCCTGACCGAATATTAGTCAAATTTGCCAACTATTGGTAAGAATCACAAATTTAAGACTCAGAACAATGAAAGTTTCGGACTAACACAGAGTAAAAACAACTCATGTGTTTCACGTACACTGAGAACACAGTTACACGCACTTGCTGCAGCGAGGTCCCTTATAAATGTCACTGACTTTCGAATTTAGAGTTTTAAAATAAAATAAGATGAAAATAGAATAAATTTAGCAAAATGACGATATTTTTAATGAGGTGTGCTAATTAAAAATATGAATGTAATAGCATTCGTAAGGATAAGTTTAAAAAATTGTTAGAAATTATGCATTGGATCAAGATAGTTCGGAAAATGAAGGAGCTATATTTTAAACATTTGATAGTCTGCAGGATTCATATTGGTACTATTTTGAGAGCTAAGATACAAAGTCATAGAATTAAATAAAAGCTCAAATCTTTGTGTGACGCAAGTGAACTTATTATTGTCAATTTATTACTACTCTAGCACTTGATAATGTGATGAACGTAGCCGACGGCCGTATCCTCCTTAAATACGTAAGCATTTAGGCACATCCGTAAACATCACGAATAAAGTTGTTCACTGAACTTGCTTATGATATCTGTTTTCAGGATGGATTACTTCTTTGTTGAG
This sequence comes from Trinorchestia longiramus, assembly GCA_006783055.1. NCBI lineage: Eukaryota > Metazoa > Arthropoda > Malacostraca > Amphipoda > Talitridae > Trinorchestia > Trinorchestia longiramus. The sequence continues at coordinate 64,608 of VCRD01002836.1, forward strand.
ATAGCGAATTAAACGCAATACTGCTGCTGTCAAACTGCGGCTTCAGATAGCGGCCACAGCTTGTGTGCTTTGAGAACCACAGAACTGCACACAACGCAGCTGCTTGACAGACAAGGGATCATTTGACCTCAGACATCAATTAGAGCGACATCAGTTGCTCTCGGCGTTCCCACGATGAATGCACGGGTCTTCAGTAGCATAGGGCACACAATTCATCCTAGTAAATATAAGTACACGTGGAAAATAACACAATCATTAGCAGTTGGTGACAGAATTTGCAGCTATCCAATTCCTGCGTCGATGCTAAAGGAAAATACTTCTCCTTCTTCGTAAGCCATCACAAATATTTGTCTACTCCGCTCTTGTTTCAAACAAAATCGATGTCGAGACGATGCAATAAAAATTGACTTCAAATTCCAGTCAAATATTTAGATGCACTACGTAGCGGAGCCTTTGATTCTACACTGAAAATCACGAAATTAACGGGCAATACTGAACATAATGAAATAATGCTTTAAAAAGCATTATTTGGAAATAATGAAAATAATGGTGAAAATAACGAGTTTGGAGTGAAATGAGATCGAGTAAGCGCGAGCACAATCTGTAAGAGCAAGCAAAGTACATTGGGAGAGAATTTGTAAAAAATTACTAATTGCGAAACAAATTTGGGCATCATACGAGAAGGTCAAATACAAAGAGAGCGCCTGAACACGGCCAAGCATGAGAACGCAAGGCTGAGCTGCAACACAAGTAGTGTGGACTCGGGGAATATCTTTGCAAAATCTCAGCGGATCCACAAGAAACGGCAATTTAGAAAACCCAAATTCCTTTACAGAGTTGGGGGAGTCAAAAAGAAACGCTTGCCAAAGGCGCCTTGCGAGCTGCAGTTTGTTCAGGTTTTACATCACGTAAGCAAAAGCTTTGTGCAAGAATTCTTTGAAAACAAGTGATATGAACCTTGAAATTGACGGAAAGCCTCATAGCAATACGAAAACCGAAGTCTCTGGTGCTACCCAAGGAGTCTGTACTTTTCATCTGAGAAAGGATTAAATGTCTAAACAAAGCATCAAGTAAATCCTAACATCATGGACTCGTTCAGCACATTAGCTCTATATTTACGACCCAGCCCCACAAGGTCGACGACAGCAGCTATTACAGAGAGGCTCGGTCTGGCCGTTTGCTGGCACACATGGGCGCACAACACCCAACTTGTCAGTGCTGGGTCAACAAAGTCATTTAACATAAGAAATATGATCAATTTTCTTGAGCTCGCTGACAGACTTCTATTTTTGAAATGGAGTTTTCGATTTGGAAGAAGGTCACAATTACTAAGCCATTTAATAAAAGAAATATGATGAATCAGTTCCCTTAAGCACGCCGATAAACCTTTATTTTTTAAATGGAGTTTGCAATTTGGAAGAAAATGACAATTCCTGTTATAGCTTTCAAAGAAGACGGAGGCATTTTGGTGATCATAGATGGTACTGTTTGTTACTCATGTTCAGTTAACACCTACACTGTGTATTTTCACACAGCGCTGCATGTCATGCAGTACAACGAATGCAATTTTTTTGCGAGTCTACTTCCAGTGTTTTTCACGGACACGTCCTCATTTAATTTTGTTAATATGAAACAACGTCAAATGTGTTATTTTTGTTCGAATTCACGGTGCCATTCTGATCAAATGAACTGCTTTTGTAAGTAAAGGCAACCTCAGTTGTCTCAAGAGAATAGAAATATCAGCTCTGAAAATATCACCCAAGGATCCTCCCTAAACTTCACCATCAAATGAATTTTTACACGTACATAATTTATAAATTAACAGTAAAAAGGTCAAGAACATATTTTATGTCATTGTAGTAAAGTATTTACAAGCGCTAAGTGAATTAAATAAGTGCAAATGGGGGCACTAGTTTGAACACATAAAAAACATTTAACGAATTCTCAGCATACTATCTCAGCTTAAAATGGTATTGCATACCTGTCGCTCCCACTTGTTGTAAATTACATCTGAACATTTAGCTCAACAAAATGTTTCGTGATGTAACATATAACTACTCGAGCAACCACGATTTAATAAATTCAATGATTTCTGACCAGCTGCTAGAGGTCAAGTCTGACATTGTGTGTAAAGCAGCAACTGGGGAGGAACCTTGTGTTCTAAATAGTGGATTTCGTTCTGAAATTCTTTGTTTCTGCGGAGAAAATCTTTCACCCACGCTATGATTTCTCAATATAATCCTTTTAAATTTTTCGTCAAGTTAGGAGAAACAATAGTCATCGAGAACTATTATGAAAAGACAGTAAACAAAATTGTGGATTCATCCCTTCTTTTAAAATTTGAGACGTCACTGCCCTGCATTAACTGTTTATGGCGCCTGTGCAATGAAAAATATTAGCTCTTATTTCGATAAGGTCTCAAGTAAATCAAGAAGGTGACTGTCATGGGAATAAAAGCACATCTCAAATTTCACACGCATGTTATACTGCAATCAATGATAGCAAAATGAAGTCAAAAGACAACTTCGTTGAAATGTAGGTTACCGAGACATGGCTGCACCTACAGAAACAAGGCAAACATCGTATCAAAAACACTTCTTAGGTTTCATAAGGATGTCAAGTTAAAATGATTACATTAACATAAAAAGAATTCAAAACACTGGATTTTAATGAAATCTCGTGTCACCACACAATTACACGAACAGAACATCGCACGTCATCCACCCAGCCAACGCCGGACTTCAGTTCTTGGAACCTGCACTTGAAAGCAACAAGACTCCTCAACGGTACATCCCGTCCGGTGTGTCTGGTGATTTCATTGCTGTGTACGTGACATGAACAACAAGATGCTGATTTCAGTAACAGCAGCTCCACTGGGTGAAGATCAAGGTTCATGGAAAATAGGTGCGCTCTCGAATAGTTCTACACGGTTACAAATGTTGCGGGGTCATATTCGTGCTTGAAATCTTTTATTATTTGAAGGAACGACGAGTTGGTAAAGCACATAATTACATTAATGTATGTAAGTGCCATCGAACGTGTTTAGGGTGTTAATTTTGCGCTCCTTAAAAGAAGCGACTTTCATGCCTAAAACAATGCAGGAAAATATAAGAATTATATACTTGAAACTTATTATACAATTTATTATACGTCACAAAAACTAGGAAATTTGGTACTTCAAATTTTCAACCTTTCAATTTTACGTTGATATTTGATATCAGTAGGATTGAGGAATTTTTGTTTGTTTAAATTTATATGCTAATTTACTTTTATTATCCATTGATACAATAAAATGCGGTGAAAACATTGGAAAATAAGTGTCAAATACATAATACAAATCTAATGATTTATATATTTTGTGAAGCACGCTTTAGTTGAACGTTAACGTTATGTTCCAGCATTTTTCTGATACTTTAAAATGAGCTTTATTTGCATGAGATGACAAGACTCCTGAAAGCATCGCGTTGTCGCTTCCACATTGCAAGAATACGGCCAATACGTTCAATTAGAGGCACATGTTACACAGGACTCTACAAAATACGATAGCTTGGTCAGTGATCAAATGAAAATTTAACGCAGAAGTGACAATAAGAGGTGATAACGGAAAAAATGTCATTATAGGATACATTATTTATTTATGGCTGTCTCCAAATTTCCGAATGATCCAAAAATTAACATAATTTTTATAAAATTCATCTTAGACGTTTTGCAAAGTACTCGTACATATTTTCATTTGACAGTTTAGAAATAATGCGCAAGTAATCTTATAGAACGACGACAATGTTTCACACACGTAACAATCTAATAAGAGGGTCGTTATACATACGTTATACATTCGTAGTGTTACACAAGAATTATATTTTATCAAATTTATTACACTTAGAAACATCAGAATGCTTCGATAATTTCAAGAAAAATTGTTCACGTAAACATTCTGCGAAGATGCATCAGCTAGATGGGTAATTAATCTAAAAAGAAAGATGAAACAGCTGACAAGGTAATTAACTTGACGGGGAAGATGAGACACCTGACAAGATAATTAACTTGACATGGGAGATCAAATACCTGACAAGATAATTAACTTGACTAGGAAGATGTACCAGCTGACAAGATAATTAACTTGACGGGGAAGATGTACCCATTGACAGGTTAATCCGCCAGGAACGTTCATTTATTGAATGCAAGAACATGATCTAGAACAGGGACGAAAGAAAATAGTAAATGGTTCACGAGTTCATACACACCATATCACACGTGCGAGTATTCTGGTCGAGTTCAGAAGCGTGTAATGATTTGGACGCTGACAATGCCATTGCTTTTATCTCTATTGTTATTCTGAATACACAAGTACTGAAAATGATTAAAAGTTGATTAGAATACGATAAACAATGCATATTAAAATGATATCAAATATCAGTGCGATGACGTTCTATTCAATTCAATTTGTTTACAAAGTCACTTGAAGTTTCAACGCTGATAAAGAGTCTGAAGCAAAACTTTTCAAGTTGTTTGAGCTTTCATCTCTACTTTTTGCTTCTGCTCCAACACAGTTCAGTCAAACAATCGGAGTGCGAAAATATGACAAAAGGCAAATTGAAATACACGGCAGAATTATACTCATGTCAGCAAAAACAGCTCAATTCAATGACGATGTCAGCAGTTATCATAAAATCTTATGGAGGCTCGTGAAAGAAAATTTCCATGAACGCTTCAAACCATTCTGGTATTTGCCTGATCAACTCTCACACGTTAGAAACAACGCAAACAAAACTGTTCCGGCAGATGCTAATGGTGAAAAAAACATTTTACAGTTAACATTTACATTTTCACAAGCTATGTATAGTCAAGTACACAAAAAAGAATAGGAAAAAAGTACTACTCAAAATTGACAGAAAGCTATGCAAAACCTACATACAAACAAATTGTCTGCACAAAACCTGTGGAAATATTCATTAATTTTCCAATGCTTTCCTACACCTTCATGTGGACTTTATAGTAATGACTATTTTACAAATTTAACGTGGACCACTTGGAACACAATTAAAAATTACCGCAATCTTAACTTCCCTACACGAGCGTGAAGTAAGATCGTACTGAATAAAGCATTGTATTTTATTTTCTATTCAATGACAGCAACATGCAAGTTACTTGGTACGTGATCTTTGAAAGAAGATGTACTTTATTAATGATGAAGTAACAATGAATGATAAACATCATATTCTTCAAATGTTTAGAAAAATCTTAAACAAAAATTAATCATCGTTGCGTTCAGTACAGTACAGGAAGCATCGCAGTGATGCGTCGAGCACTGCAGTGATGCGTCGAGCACTGCAGTGATGCGTCGAGCACTGCAGTGATGCGTCGAGCACTGCAGTGATGCGTCGAGCACTGCAGTGATGCGTCGAGCACTGCAGTGATGCGTCGAGCACTGCAGTGATGCGTCGAGCACTGCAGTGATGCATCGAGCACTGCAGTGATGCGTCGAGCACTGCAGTGATGATGCATCGAGCACTGCAGTGATGATGCATCGAGCACTGCAGTGATGATGCGTCGAGCACTGCAGTGATGATGCGTCGAGCACTGCAGTGATGATGCATCGAGCACTGCAGTGATGATGCGTCGAGCACTGCAGTGATGATGCGTCGAGCACTGCAGTGATGTGTCGAGCACTGCAGTGATGCATCGAGCACTGCATTGAAGCAGTGAAGATAATTATCATTATCTTGAAAGAAAATAAAACAATTATAAAAATGTCGCATTGTTAGGAAATCGAATAAATGCACGAAAAACTGAAGAAGAAGCTGAGACTGACGAACAAAAATGCTTCAATTCTATTGGGATAAAAAATCGGATAATATATGAGCATAAATTCGAAATTTACCATCATTAAATGGCTTAGGTCACTAAATAACTTATTATTTGTACTATAATTTAGGAAGATCAATAAGAACATTATTTAGACAGTTATGACAATGCAGCTCTATGACAGTAGCGATGATTTATGAGATGATAAAGAATTATTTTTATGACACACGAGTAGCAAGTCTCACAAGAAAGCGCAATCACAGATAAAATACGAAAAAGACAATGCATGAAAGAGTAGAAGTTTATAAAATGCCTCAGTTTAAAATGCAGCAACCTCACAGAAAATTATATTGCCATTGTGTGTAATGCTTTCCCTCTGTGCCACTCGTTTGCCGAGTGCCACTCGTTTGCCGAGTGCCACTCATTTGCTGAGTGCCACTCGTTTGCTGAGTGCCACTCATTTGCTGAGCGTTTTCCGAGCGCCACTCGTTTGCCGAGCGCCACTCGTTTGCCGAGCGCCACACGTTCTCCAAGCGCCACTCGTTCTCCGAGCGCCACTCGTTTGCCGAGTACCACTCGCTTGCTGAGTGGTACTCGCTTGCTAAGTGGTACTCTGTTGAGTGGCATTCTGCTGAGTGTTACTCTTTTGGTGAGTGTCATTCGTTTGCTGAAAGACACTCGTTTGCTTAGTCACACTCATTTTCTGGGAGACACTTGTTTGTTGAATACCACTCGTTAGCTGAGTACCACTCGTTAGCTGAGTACCACTCGTTAGCTGAGTGCCACTCATTAGCTGAGTACCACTCGTTAGCTGAGTACCACTCATTAGCTGAGTACCACTCATTAGCTGAGTGCCACTCATTAGCTGAGCGCCATTCGTTTGCTAAGTACCACTCGTTTGCAAAGTACCACTCGTTAGCTGAATGCCACTCGTGAGTGGCACTCGAGCAGTGCGAGGTTTAGAGTAAGAGAGCTCGAGGCACGTGCCAGACACGCGTTGACAAGCTGTGTATGAACAGAAAACAACTCGTCAAGTGACTGCTATTTCTAGCTATGGCAGACGAGGAGATCACCGGCTGCTCTCATGAACACTAACAAAATTACAAAAGCATTCAGAATTGCAAGCTCTAAAACGTACAAGAGCGACCATTTGTGTGCTGGTCGTCTCACCCAGCATATGCATTTGATGTTATAATTCTCTGAATTTTTACAGTAGCGTTCAAGTGCTTCAACGAGAGCGACGCCACAGCATCATCAAAATATGGTAACTATGTTGCAAAAACGTTCGTGTCTTCTAAATTTGTGAAAATTTTCTTTGAATGTAAAATGAAAGGTGCCATGAAATTAGCGAGAAATTTAAATAATGCGTGCTATTGATCAGCGCATATTATTAGAAAATCCCATACTAACATGAATCACATGAGAAACCTATGATTAATTCAAAGCATTCTGAGCCAGTGGAGGTTCAGGCAACGTTTCTATGTTTTGTCGGGCAAAAAGTGGATATAAAAACAACTATTTCGAGCCTGTTTTTCATTGCTTTCTCATCACGACCCTGGAAATAATTACCAAAGCTCTTATACGTAAACGTCACTTTGTAAGATTAAGAGAAGCTCTAGCCCGGCTGCTAATAATGCCATCGCGTTAAGTTAGAAAAATCGCCTCCACGATGAAAATGAGTTCAAGTGACATTTTTTCACTGCAATTTTAGACCCATGACATCACGTGAAAAGGATGAAACCTATTCATGAAAAGAATACTTTTCTTGATAACCTGAAGAGCCTTCGAAACATGAAGCTTTTTTAACGTGTTTTACTAGAAGAAAAAACAAGCCTGTAGTCAGTCAGTCTAACTCTAATTAACGCACACGTAAGTACGAACTGATTCCGAAAGAATGAAATGTAACTATAAAAGAAGTTAAATTACACTAGACATTACATAGACATTGTCAGATTAGTATCAAAAGAAGACGAGCAAACACAAAGCAGAAGCTGCATATTTTTGCAAATATGAATCATAAATCGACCCTTGTAAAATTCTTCCAACACGAGAATCTGCAGAAATGCTTCGTTAACGTTCGACTTGGCCTCCAATGGATGAATTTAGAATTAATATTTACAGTCTCTGGGAATGAGAGGATAAGTTCAGTATGTTTCTGGCCGACAGATATGAACGCAGTGCGTTCTTTTGAGAGCTAAATATTTGCTCAAGCATCCTGTTCGTCTGACCTACGAATCACAAAGTTAGTTAGGCAAGATGATCACAGGATAAAATCAGTGAACTGTGAGTCACAAAGTCAGTTGGTCAAGACGATCACAGAATAAAATCAGTGAACTGCGACTTCCAAAGTCAGTCTGACGAGACAAATGGGCTTCACTATCAGAATTTGTTTCAATGCACTTACAACACTAGATCCCTGAAAAATTTGCAAATAAATCTAACCAAACAGTTACAAATTTGATAAATCTACAATTAATGTTTTCTGAACATGCTGTTGAGGAGTATGTGCTGTCGGTTTCAAGAAGAGGAAACAATCATATCCGTATCGTAAGAAGGATCCCTTTTTACGGCAGAAACAACCAGACTTTTCCTTCTAATTAATCATTCTGAAGTTTCCAACTTCTGCCCGCTTGAACAAATTTGAGTGAGGATGTACGCAAAGAGATCAGGTGGACCAGAGAGTCCTGCGGTAATTGAGCAGCAATCTGACAATCCTGATTGCCGTTTCCATGTTTGCGCTCATCTAAAATCATCATCAGTAGGTCTGAAGTCAGATAATTATTCGTAGCTAGATTGAAACTGTCTCCAGTAACACATTTAAAACTTTGCAGAAACTGATGAACTAACTATTTTAAGAACTCTGTTTCTTCGATGTTGTTTTAGTTCTAATATATTGGAAGCCCATTACAATTTCAGAAAAAAATATTTCCGCTCAAAGTTCAAGTCAGTGTAAAATCACAACTCTTAATAAATTGAATGAAAACCTGTGAAAAAAGAGAAATAATCAAAGTCGTACGAATTGGATCTAACGTCATGAATTTTTTCCTTAACAGTTTATCTATCTAGAACATTTTTAAAAATACTTTTTGGCTTCTAACAGTATGAGGCACATTCCAAATTTAACTTGCACGACTTTCAATAAGTTACTTCAGTAAGACGGGGCAAAATATTTGCCTTGAAAATAGAGATCTCTATTAAAGAGTGGAACATTGAGGTAACGATAACATTGGTTACACAGAGTGCGACAACATAACTTCCTTTATTCAAAGTAAAACGCATTAAAAAAAGTAAGGTATGTTAGAGCGGCTTAAGTATTACTCTACACAACACCGTTTATATTTCCTAAGGAATATCACGCAAACATATTAACCCATTAATGCCTACTGGCAAGTCAGCTTACATCAAAAAGGTATAGAATTTTAATACAGTATCTCAAGGAACATAGTATATAAGATGTAACTTGTTCAGAACGCCTTCAGTACTCGCCTCGTGGCAGTTATGTTCCATTTCTTATAATAAACTTCAGAGTGTTGAAATTATATAACTTTATTGACGTGGCAGGCTAACTTGCCAGTCAGCATTAATGGGTTAAAGTCAAACACAATTTTGCATCAGAGCTGCACAATATCTAACGAAAGCAGAAGTTGTGCATCATGGATACTTGAATCATCATGAATTATTTCAATTTTCCAAAGGATCATCATTCGATAATAATACTATAAATAATAATCTCTCCACAATAAAATCCAATGTGTATATATATTTCGTGTCCCACCTGACTGCTGACTTAGATAAGGAGAATTAATTGAAAACGAGTAAGGAATTAATAGGGGGAATTAATTGGAATAGCTCAGCTCTAAGGAGCTGAAATAAAGTGTTTATCTTACACTAAGTATTGACTTTTCAATGGAATGGGTATACATGTACATATGGTAAGCATTGTATTATGAATACCAAAGACCCATCCTTCAATGTGGAAATTCCTTCGCTAAGCCCGCGTCCACTGGCAAATCAAACGAAAAAATTCAGTAAAAACTTGAATTTTTTCACGTATGGGCCTACTAGTAATAGTAATAAATCATCGCACTCATATATTGCCGTCGGAGAGAAATTGATGTTCAAAATTAAGGTGTCACGTTCATAAAACAAGGTCTTTATTACTGCAAAAGTTGTGGCATGAATGGAGAGTAAAAAGACACTTAAAATCAATACAAAATGTAAGCAAAGGATGCTTCTAGTTTACATCTGAGTAAATCAGACAGATCAACAGCCCTCAGTGGACATTTGCTGTAGTCTTGTGAAATTTGAAAGCATTTTGTTTGGAACTCGTTCAATTAAAAACATTTCTAGGAAATCAATAAAGAATATTTGAAGGATATAAATGAATCAAATTAGATGGATATCAATCAAGAACATTGAAAGGCTATCAAGGAAGAGGGATATTAAACGGATATCAATGAAGAACATTAAAATAATATCAATGAAGAACATTAAAATAATATCAATGAGAAACATTAAAATAATATCAATGAAGAACATTAAAATAATATCAATGAAGAACATTAAAATAATATCAATGAAGAACATTAAAATGATATCAATGAAGAACAATAAAATGACATCAAAGAAGAACATTAAAATGATTTAAATGAATATTACACAGATATCAATGAAGAACATTGAAATGATATCAATGAAGAACATTAAAATGATATCAATGAAGAACATTAAAATGATATCAATGAAGAACATTAAAATAATATCAATGAGGAACAATAAAATGATATCAATGAAGAACATTAAAATAATATCAATGAGGAACAATAAAATGATATCAATGAAGAATATTAAAATGACATCAATGAAGAACATTAAAATAATATCAATGAGGAACAATAAAATGATATCAATGAAGAATATTAAAATGACATCAATGAAGAATATTAGACGTATAACAGGGTAACAGCTCCACATGCCTTGATAGCAAAGCCTGCGTCCGCATTTGGTTTGTGTTTCAGTTTCAATAAACGATCAATAAGAGAAAAATAATAAATCCTTTTCTTAGGATTGATGTGAATTGTCAGGATCAGAGCACTTGAAGGAATGTTGCTCTTCAAAATAATATTTTATAATTTTCAACATTAGTTTGACGAGTTAATCCTCTCCTTGCTGCACGACGAAAATAAAAGTGACACAAACTTTTTCAAAAAATGTATGATTGAAATAATTGAACACAATATTTTTATTTTATTAAAAAATCAAAGTATGAGTGCAACTGTTTTTCCGAATATACTTCATTGTGAACATAAAAATTGAGGTGTAGAACAGAAAAGCACAACTCGTAAATTAACTTTACATAAGATATACAACTCAAAACAAACAAACAAACAAAAACGTATATTTCCAATAAAGTTGGTACATAAGAAATGTAACATCATTGGTTTTTAAAAATGTCTTATCATAAAA
>VCRD01002837.1:13765-30648 GCA_006783055.1 Trinorchestia longiramus
TCAGCCCTGACCTCAATGTTCTGCCTTCATCTCCATGTTTTGTGCTAATCTCCATGTTTTGTCCTAATCTCCATGTTTTGTGCTAATCTCCATGTTTTGTCCTAATCTCCATGTTTTGTGCTAATCTCCATGTTTTGTCCTAATCTTCATGTTTTGTGCTAATCTCCATGTTTTGTGCTAATCTCCGTGTTTTGTGCTAATCTCCATGTTTTGTCTTAATCTCCGTGTTTTGTACTAATCTCCATGTTTTGTGCTAATCTCCATGTTTTGTGCTAATCTCCATGTTTTGTGCTAACCTCAATGTTCTGCCTTGATATCCATGTTTTGTCTTAATCTCCATGCTTTGTCATAATCGCCATGCTTTGTTATAATCTCTATGCTTCGTCATAATCTCCATGTTTTATGACCTCCATGTCATGTTATAAATCTTCATGCCTGGTGATGGTCTCCATATCTTGTCTTTATCTCAATTTTTTGTCAGAATCCCTATATTCTGCTGTTGTTTGCAATGTTTTGTTATACTTGAGAAACATTCCTCTCTAAACAGTCCTTTCTAGGCAAACATTCCCCTCTAGGTATTTCTCTCTATGTACACATTCCTCTCTATGTAAACATTCCTCTTTAGGCAAAGTTTCCCCTTGAAGGCGTTCAGTTACGGCTCAAATTTCATATTTAATACGAGTTCTTATCTGTCTAAACCCCCAACACATTTCTTTGTTTTTTAAATATTCACATGCGAACACGAATATTCCTCGTCTCATCACAGAATATTTGGCTTCGTAATAATGGGATATTCGTAGACATGTTCAAATCTCTGATATTCGTAGACATATTGTTCAAATATCTGATATTCGTAGACATATTGTTCAAATATCTGATATTCGTAGACATATTGTTCAAATCTCTGATATTCGTAGACATATTGTTCAAATCTCTGATATTCGTAGACATATTGTTCAAATATCTGATATTCGTAGACATATTGTTCAAATCTCTGATATTCGTAGACATATTGTTCAAATCTCTGATATTCGTAGACATATTGTTCAAATATCTGATATTCGTAGACATGTTGCTTGAATGTTTTATGTTGTTCAGGAGGTTATTCGTTTCTCTCAAAAAGTGTTGAATATATTTTTTTTTCAAATTGTTCGATGTAATATTTCACTTTGGTTGAAGTTTATGTTGTGCCAAAAGGTTTGCATGAAAAATTATTTAAAAAAGATATTTGAAAAAACTAAAACTTGTTCCAAAATTTGAACGACCCATATCCTAGTGGTCTAAAAATTTAATTTTTGTGTTTTAAATTATATTTTTCTGTTTGTATAAATAATTTTCCTTTTGTTCTCTGTATAATTTTTCTTTCAGAGTTGAAATTAGACGTTATTTTTTATGAATAAAACAGTTCTATTTTCAAAGAATCCATTTAAATCGGAAATCAATCTCATCTTCAAATTATTTAGGTATTCTTGTTTAAGTATGTATTTATTCGGTCTCCCTCTATTTTTGGATTTGTTATCCATCTTCCTTTGTTTACTTCTGTTGAAGTATTCTAAGCATTTACTTGTCAACTATTGTTCAAGTTTGTGTACATAATTTTTGCGTAAAATGTTGTACACAAATATATTAAATTACTCTCATCTGTCGTAGTACATCACACAAGCATTCATTTTGTAAACCTTTGGTCATTTACTTAGTTACGATGCGTCTGAAGCACGTTCCAATTGCATGTCTACGTCTAAAATACGTTCCAGCTGCATGTCTACGTCTAAAATACGTTCCAGTTGCATGTCTACGTCTAAAATACGTTCCAGCTGCATGTCTACGTCTAAAATACGTTCCAGCTGCATGTCTACGTCTAAAATACGTTCCAGCTGCATGTCTACGTCTAAAATACGTTCCAGTTACAGTGACTGCACCACTCGGGCGGGAACAATTTATTATGTTACTAAAGTTTGTCTGGGCTGTGACAACAGATGTGCGGGCTACATCGAGGGAATATTTTCTAACCTAAATGTTTCTAAAGTATTTGTAGTATAAAAAGTTAAATAATAGAACGATTCCAGCAGATGAACTTAAAAAACGGAGGTGCGTAGGACCTCCGTGTGGGTTAAAGAAGACGAGTTTATAAGTCGAGGCTGAGTTACTCTGTTTAGATGACAAGAATGAGAGCTGTATAGAGAACAATTTCCGACCAATCTTTCGCAAAAATATATTAACTACTAAGATTAAGATAAAAACAGCCTGATAAAAAACATGAATATTTGAGTAGAGTAATACTTTAGGACTAAAATGAGATTTTTAACGACATTCCTTGAAGTTTTGTGAAAACCATGCAACCTAATTATACATATGATACAAGAGGGTTGACAGAAGCTGCAAGCTGCTTCAAGGAAACTGCTTTGGTTAAACTCAACTTAAATTCAAGAAGAAATCATGCAACTGTGAAGGAAGTTTCTTGACGCACCTAAAAATGCGACTAACTCACAAAACACGTAAAATGAACCACATACAGAATTGAGTTAATGGAAATCGATCATGTCATAACTGAGCGTGACCCTCGAAGCCTATACTTTCAGGCCTAAGTAGCGTATTTTTGTCGTTAGCCTTAGTCTTGCTGCTCATGGAGATGGCTAGAACAACTGAAGGCTTTTGTTGTAGGTCTTACTGGGCTCAATAGAATCTAAACTTCATTTCTTATCGACGCTAAGAACCGGCGCTGTTGGTAGAGAGTTTGTTCATTTTGACTCGATGACTTTGCTTTAATTTTAGACATAATTGGTGTATGTTTAAGGTTGTTGGTACGCTTGCCATGCATTGTGAGGACAAATAATATTTTGAACAGAACTAAGCGTTACCGTTTAAACTTGCATTATGCTCATCTCTTTCATTGGATTAGGGTCAGAAATTAAGTTTATTTATCATGTGTAAACTTGTTTTGAGACTTCTTGCTGCTTGCATGTTTGTGATGATTGTTTTAGATTTAATACCTCAGCAAATGGTATTAGTGAATAAAACCATCGGTGGTTGAAGGGGCTTGTTTGTGTCGTATGGACCGGCTAGGAGGATTCTAGAAGCGGTTTGAATGTTCATAGATCCTTTTTCTCTCTTGGTAGATTGGCTCGTGATATATCAGAAACAGTACCGAAAGCCCCCATGATATTTACACCTGTCGAGGCCTGATTTTTGAAGAGTGTTCCATGACTTGCAAAGATCAGTAACATCATATTTACCTTTCATAATGCATGGTAGGGTCTCATTTACTTCGTTAAGTCTGTGCAGTCATAACGCGTCTTACAGGCGGCCGACGGAACACATTACGCTAACGTCAAGCTGAGCACGCAAATAGAACTGAGACTCTCCCTGGCCTCTCAACAAAAACAGGCCCCAAAAAGCACCTCCTGCTCTCCCTATGAAAAAGAGCGCTTGTCACTCACCCCGGCCGCCAGTTCATCAGTCAACGGTCGCATGCGCTAGCTACTTGACAGGAGCTCAGACTCAGGCCGGCCGCTAATGCTTCCGCAGGCTGTGGTTCTAGAGTTTTATTTTGGACTTCTGTACTCACGAAGTCTTAGTTTACTTTGTTCTCGATGCCCATCTTCTGTTTGTTTGAGGTTACTTTCTTTTATTCGTGGGCTTGGGAGAATTGTAAGCGAGCGTGTATAAAAACAAACTTGAAACAAAATCAAATATTTCAGAACACGTTTAGATATTTTTTCTGAAACATCTGTATGATGGTACTGCATCAATAAGTCATATACATGATTTTCGTTTGTTGAAAAAAGTCGGGTTCATTATTGTAATTGTTTATTGCAAAATTGAATACTAAAAACTATTCAAGGACTATTCTTCATCGGATTATTATTATCATTTTATTCATTATTGGTTAAGATTTAATAAAGATATAGCAACAAGAAATAATTATTCTATCATTTATGAGGCAATTATGAACTGAGTGTACAGTTAAGAGGGTGCAAAGGGCTTGTTAGAACCTCAATCCTTCTTGTCCTTTAAATGGTGTGTAAAAACCAGCGCTACAGTCAGCTACTAACTTTCTATCACTATTAACAAGCGTTCTACTCTGTCAAATGTAGACCAACCGCTTGGTTAGGTTAATGGAACACACATTTGCATTCGCTAGTCTAATTTCGCATTGACACGCTGCAAAATGCAAAAAATAGACATTAGTTCGAACAGTTCTGTGCAGCCATTAGTCTAGCAACACGCACGTCTTGATCGTTCCTCCAAGTCCATTTGTAATACCTGCCGGCCTTGTGGGCATCAATGGCGGTCGATGGTAGCTTACAATTGCAAGTTGTACGATATTTTGTGATAGGGGATGGTAGTCGCCAGCAGCTGGTGCTCCAGTTCTTGCTGGGTTACCTTGTTATGTTGCATGGACTACGATATGTTATATGCATCGGACTATATTGCATGTGCAGCAGGAGGTACATGCTCTACTCAGAACACTGCTGTACGCGCTTCTTGATTGAATTATTATCATATTAAAGGAGTTTAGCTAAATCCTAATCATAGTTTGGCCTGAAGACTCAGGTCCAGTCTTTGCTATGGCATGTTACATACGACGCAACAACGTGATCCACTTAATACATTGCCATATCTGAATTTTACTTAAATTTGTATCATGGGATTTAGGTTACACCCAAATCGTAATTTGGCCTGGGTATTGTCATTGTCAAAGTGTCTTTAATTATGAAGATGTAGTTTATTGACGCGTTGAGTATTGATGGTGAAGTTTGCAGAAGCCTGGGGGATCCACCATTGATGCCTGAGACATCCATCGCTAAACAACGGAATGAATTCAAAGTTTTGAATTATATACTTGTTTGTATACAAATGCCGTGTAGGAATCTGTTTGTACTGTACTGAACACAGTGGAGCTTGAGTCCTGACAACTGCCTTATGAACGTGCATTAGGAACTCATTTCAGAGGCCCTGGCTGAGCTGCATCAATTTTTAAACATAAACTCAAGATCACCAGGGATTCCAGACAACCAACTAGCGCAACTCAGTGAAAACTTGACTGCAGACGCGTTTGTTTTTGCATTTCTTTCATTTGACAGTGTCTCCCTGAAATGAAGTTCCATTGGAAGTGCCACCGCACTTCTACACACTTAATCTTATTCCTAGTCCACTCTTCCTCTAGCTCCTCTATTCCTTTGGTCTTATTTCTAGTCCACTCCTCCTCTAGCTCCTCTATTCTTTTGGTCTTATTTCTAGTCCACTCCTCCTCTAGCTCCTCTGTTCTTTTCATGCAGTGGCAGCGACCGAGCGAGTGCTTCGCAGACTCGGACCTGGTAATAAAAAAATTGGATTAAAATAAGTTCATCACTTGTATCAGTTGAGTAACATTTTACCATGATTTTTTATACTTGCCTGACACACCTGCCTGACACAGCGACCAGGTGTGACGGTGCAGCAGCGAGTGTAGGAGTCCAGCTTACCTCTGACCAGCACAGTAGTCCTGCCTTCTATTGATTGTCCCTGCTGCTCAGCTGGTGCTCCTGCTCAGCTGGTGCTGTGCTACTCAGCTGGGACCACTGGATGGTGAACCTGTATCTACGCTACAGTTTTTGTCTTGCTACTAGTTTTCTCATGCATTGCCACTGACAGTGACCTGCCTTCCCTTGCATGTCGTATTTATTCGTTCGTGCTTCCCCAGTTTTTGTGTTCCCATTTACTCCTCCCTCCCCTGTACCCTACTCAGCTGTCAGTCTTCCTCTCTTCTGCCGCCTCTGCGTGCCAATGCTCCACTCGTATTCAATACGAGAATTTTTACAGTTATCATCAACCTAAAAACAATGAGTGTTTAGGTTTGAAATCTGTTTGCTTCACGGAACAGCTTCTTCATTTTGCTCAGATTTTTTCTACTATATTTAGCCACGCTTGCTCTATCGTCCTGGTCATTATTGCCAGGAGTTCAGTCATTTCCTCTCTCTTTATTTATTTCTCTCCGCCGCCCGACGTAGACTTCGACTTCAGTCGTGACAAGATCTACAAGTTTTGCTTTTAATTATGAAAGTCTAGTCGACCAGCTGTTCACTCTGAACGCTTCCGTCACAACCCGACCGACGAACATAGACGTTTTTATGAAAGCCGGTATTTCATCGCTTTATTTCCCCATATTAATGATTGTAGCTGGATGTTCTGCGTTCACCTTGGGATTTTACTGATCCTTCACAGTTTTATGTTTCCAAAAGCATGTTTCACGAGCGACGAGAGATGGACGGAGTTTTAAAGGCTGGGAAGCAGGGCCAGCAGACCCTGCTTTGAGGTCTATGATCTCAGTTGAGACGCATCAACTCTTTTTCTTAAGGGGTCTACCAAAACTAAGCTGGCGATTCAAAGAAATTTAATTCCCCACTGAAATTAAAAGGAGGGACTTTTTCTATATTTTCTGGCGAGTATTTCAGGTGGAGATAATTCGAGCTCGGTGGCGACAGGAACAAATGTACAGCGTCGCAGTGACGGATGACCGCTTCTATTATTAATATTGCCACAGCTCTACCGCTGCTGTCTTCAGCTCCTTCTTCTAACTCGAGTTCATAAGGTGAAACTCTGAGTATTAGCCACACTTTTTTCTTCGTTTCCTCGTACATTTCTGTAGCAGTCTCTTCATTTTTCTTTTTTTTCTTTTCTGTACACAGCTTTACTTTTCTTCCTATTTTAGTTATTGTTCTTTTACTTTCCATCCCTAACCCTTTGTGATCTTTGTTTTCTCTCATTTTGTTGGTTTTATCAAAGCAATCGAACATTCTGCATACAATACTTCCTTTGTCTAAGTTATACTCGTGTAAAAGTCTTCCCATGTGTTCATTGGACACTATATCTTCGTTTTCTATCTCTTTTATTCTATTAATTTTATTTATTTATATGATTGAAAGTATTCTTTTTTCCTTTCATCTAGTTCTACTTTCATCAAAGTTTTTGTCTCTAAGCTCATTCGTTACAACTCTATACTGCTTTTATTCTTCTTTTCTTTTTTTAGTACTTTTTTTAATTTCTAGCGTTCATCTCTTTCCTTCTCTTAACGCTTTAACATCATCCGCACATTTTTTCCAATTTCCTTCTTTCTTCTCCCTTTTTTTCCACTTCACTCCTCTTTTTTCCCTCTCATTTCCCCACTCACTTCATCCCGCCTTCCACCTCTACCCGTGATGGAGCGCCAAGTCTCCACCTGACCTGAGCTCTTGCACCCTCAATGAACTATCGGAAAGAAGACCGAAGCACTGACTCTTTCATGGATTATTGGGTGGCGCTCGCTCCTTCAAACCCAGTTTGCTTTATTCAGAAGCACTGTAGGCTTACTTCTCCCTTCTCGCTCATGGCAAGTCATCGGTAGTTTTTTCCCTTAGATTTTGAAGCATTTGCTCTCAGATAAAAATACTTTTTCGCAGTGAGGAGGTGCGACGTGTATATTTTTATGAAACTTGTGTGAATATTTTAGTGTTATTTTATGAAGTCATTTGAACTTTCAAATTAGATAGCACATTTCCGTTTATGATTTCCCTTAATTCGATAAGTTAATACAAAGTTCATGCTTGCCGAATTAACAGTATTTTGCGTCTATCAAGTTACGACCGAAAATATGTTCAGAAATCGATCGTAAATTTACGTTAATCCAGCAATATAGCTGTGCATGGTATGCAAATGTGTGCAGTGATATTTGGTGCAGACATTTTCTACTTTTTACGTTGTGCGTCCAGCATTAAACACTCGCTACGTGTAAGTTTGGTGCGTTCCAGCGTCGCAGTCCCTTACTGGCAGTAACGGATGGCTCATGTTTTGGCCTGTGTTTCGATGTGATTTATTTACATTTCTAGTGTTAATAAATATCAATAATTAATTAAGCTGATTACTGCTTTGCACAGTTACCTGTGGAGAACATAATGCAATGGAGAACTTTTCTTCAAGTTCTCCTTTTTTAATCTTCCTTTACTTGACAATGAACGATGTAGCAGGTGATGATTCTTTTTGTTGCCTAGCTTAACTTTCTTATGGAATTAATGATGATATTTTTTGTTGAGCGCATTTTATATTAGAAGATGTACCTTGATATAGGATCATTTTCATCAGTCAGATCATGAATGGAGACTGAAGGCACATGAACGTGCGCATCGTACATGTATTTTGTGTGAACGTTTACTGCAGATTAGAAGAATATAATTCTATAGATCTCAGAAATGGTAAAAAATTGATAGTGTTTGTGTTTCTTATGCCAATCATTTCCCAGAATTTGTACTCAACTTAAATATGGAAAACAATGCGGATGAATTGCATGTTTTAATTGTCGAAAGTAGCTTGAACTTTCTAGTTGTGTGTTAACGGATTTGGTCTCGAAGTTGTGATGCATGAAATGTTGTTGGTTATTTGACGAGAACAAATTTACTGACGAAACAAGTATACTTATTGCGAGCATTGACCGTTATTCATATTGAAAACGTACTTATTCTTGAAGTATTCTTAAAGTACGCCCGCAACTCGGGCATTGAAACAAAAATCTTGTAGTACTCTTGCTTTGAGGTAGGCTATTTATAGTCATGGCATTCAGAAAAAGACCTAACCTTTATATGCATTTAAGGTCTGTTTCATCCATGAATATTTCCTAACCAATATAGAAATGTTCACGCGGGTTTCTTTTCGTAGTTTGCAGTAAAACAATTTTGACGGCGGATTCACACGATAATGGGATTTGAAGTGGCCGTGGGCTGCTGTTAGTGTGTACATATATTCGGTTCAAATTGCAGCATCTCTGTCACCTCGTATTTTTGGGCTAGATGGCTCTCCTTTAGGACAATATTCACGATGGTTTTATTCTGAACAGTGCAACATTTCAGTGCCGCTTTAATGACGTCTATTTTTGTTCATATTCTAGTACGAGTTGGAGCTGTGGAAATGCAGTCATAGTGTGGTCTTTGATCTACATTAGTTGTTTGTAAATTTTATTGTTGGACATCTCTTCGTTACTACCTTGGATGAGCATTACGGATTTTAGTAATGCTAATGATAGCGACATGAGTGATAATAACACTGCTATTAGTTACATTGTTTTTCTTTCTAATTATTTCAAAGCAGCCACTCGTTAGGGACTTTACTTTTATAAGCAAACTACAATACGTCATTATATTGTAAGAATTTTTGAAGCTAACTAAACAGTCTGCTAAATTTTGGCAAATGCCTGTATCCCTCATTTTCATGAGTGTTGTATGAGTGACGTTATTGTACGTGTATTTCATAATGTAAATTTATGGCCCCATCATGTGTACTAGTCTTTTTTGGCCTGTATAAACTTCCAGTCCATGTACAGTATATATTGTAACTTTTGCAGTAACTGGAACTTCAATTTACCAGAGGTTGTGCAAACTGTTCTCTTACAGTCTGCCCTGTCACAGTCTGCCCTGTTACAGTCTGCCCTGTTACAGTCTGCCTTGTTACAGTCTGCTCTGTTACAGTCTGCCCTGTTACAGTCTGTTGTTACAATCGTCGCTAATTAAGCAGACCCAGGTACATGAACGATGCTCACTTAAAATTACAAGGAAAAACTTGGATTTTTTAGAGCAGAATCTCACTTAAAATAACCCGCTTAAGTTTATAGCTGCGCCTCAGCCACAAGCTTCATATTTATTATCCAAATTTGACCGTCTCGTTCTGAGTCAGGCAACGGATATATTTTTCAAGAATTTTAAATAAAGTAGTCATGTATACCAAAATTATATGGAAAGGATTTGCTCGAAATAGTGTGGATTTTTTTTTTTAAGAATTTTGTAGAAAAGCAACCTTGTCGTATACACCTGTTTGTCCTCTTTGTGCAATCCGTGCGATACTGAAAATTCTCTTTTATAATCGCAAACTATGCAGAGGAAATGAATTGAAAATTCCCAGTACGTTAAATTTTACAATAATTTGAAAACTTTGCTGGCGAGCTTAATTACTCTGCTAAATACATTTGATTTTATATGTTTCTCATATACAGGTATGTAGAAAAATTAAAGTCGCATCCAACAGATTCGGAGTTTAAAAATTCTCGGCCGTGCTTGTGTGGTGGTCATTTTGATGTGTGCTCTGAAATAGTTAGCTTTGATTCCTAGTCTTCGATAAGAAGAAATACTTGAGAGGATAAACTGCGAGCGAGAATGAATAAAGGGAAGACCTTTCTCTAATGCTGACTGAAAAGGCGGTTAAAAACTACACACAAAATAATTTGACTAACTGTTCATGAAGCTAAGCCTCACAAAGTGAGCAAATATGCAATAACTGAAGTTATTGCATATATGATTGCGGTTACTCGAAGCTCCAGTCAATGTATGTTTTTGTGATCTCCTACGAGATGTATTCTCGCTCAAAGCTAACTGTTATTTGCCTCTATACCAGGGGGGCTTCTTCGTTCATGCTGGAAGTGGAGCACGGTGGCTAGGTCTCATGGATTACCGATACACTGAAAGACGCAGTGTTGTCACCCACCTGCTGACGCTGGCAACATTGATGGATCATTGGCGTACAAAATTCTAACTCAACTGAGACTGAGTTTATAATTGAAATCAATTTCGTTCACAGAGCTTGGTGGGAGCTTCTCTCCGGAGTCGTCTCGAAATTTTTTCAGCTTAAGCTTCTTTGTAAAATTTTACAATTTGTGTTTTTTTAAGTCACATCTAAGCAGTAGAAGTGAAAGCAGCAGTGACTGTCACATCAGAATCAGAAGCGGTCGATTCTTTTCATACGTTTTCGTTCCCGGGATTTTTGTCCTAATAAATAGTTGATGTAAGGGGCAAATGATGATACGAAGTAAATTATGCTCTCTTTCTGCTTATAAATACTTATGAGACATACAGACTAGCCAAACAGCGGTTCATGAAATGTGGAAAATTTATCGTACACCTCATGAAGACTACCAGTAGATGCTCATGACAGCACGTGTGGTATACATTTACTACAGCACGTGCGTCATACATTTACTACAGCACGTGAGTCATACATTTATTACAGCACATGGGTCATACATTTATTACAGCACGTGGGTCATACATTTACTCCAGCACGTGGCATGCATGTGTGCGCATGTGTGTGGAGTGCTTTGATTGAAAATTGAGTAGTGAGACTACGCTCGTGTTGTTTGTAGTGCGAGATCGTGATGCACGGAGTGATCAGGCCTGCAATTGTCACAAAATTTGGGCTAAGGAAGAGTTCGAGTAATGGAAGATTATTTGAAATGTCGTGAATAGATTCTGTATAAAATATGAAAATGATGACCAGTAACTGGTAACAAAATATGACCAGTAACTTTCATGAAATCTGTTTCTCATTTATGAATGTTATTATTAAATACATGACTTTGTATTAATTAGATGTTGAAATTTTTTTAGTGTACAAAAAATATTGGAACACCTCGAACTCTTGATCGTATCCTAATTGTTTCTAACTTTACAATGCTTTCTATAATATTTTTACCTCTAAGAAAATAACCTGAATGTCACGGATTTACAAAAAAGCTTACTTTTGAACGAAAATAGTAAACGTTTTTGCTTAATAATGGATGCATAAGATGACAGGGAACAAAATACTCGAGTTTCGTTTTGAGTTTTATTAGTAATGTCATTTTCCATTTTTTTAAAGGTTTTGACGGATTTGCAAAGGTAAAATTGCCTTACATATGTTATTTCGTTCGTTTTCTTTTTGCCATATAATTAAATGAAGATGATTTTAAGAATTCTTTTGTCGCCCTGAATGCTTAACAGAATCCAATTTCTCAGCAAACTTACCCCACTACACACACATACACGTACACGCACATACACGTACACGCACGAATGTAACGGGCGGTGCTTTTAGAAACGACCACGAGTATACGTGGAAGAATTAGTCAAGACTGGCTGCCTGCATGACTTTGATACTCTAGCGCCCGACAACACGTCCGAGTTTCCGTTGATTTAACTTCTTGCGATGCTAATGGAGGCATGAAAACTCCTCACACGCGGCATTTGCTGTACATTTGTGTGTGGTGTGTAACTGGCAGTTTTGTAGGGACGTGTGTAACTGGCAGTTGTGTAGGAAGGTGTGTAACTGCCACAGTTGTGTAGGGAGGTGTGTAACTGCTACAGTTGTGTAGGGAGGTGTGTAACTGCCACAGTTGTGTAGGGAGGGACTTCATAATTATATTGGAACTGTAATGACTGTGTGATATGATGACGGCATGGAACTTGGCATGGGGCTTGGGTAGCAACCCAAGAATGGGTCAAACGGCTTGTTTCTATTGCCTTATTCTATTCTATGTGCTGACTGCATGATGTGATGACTGCATGATATGATGACTGCATGATATGATGACTGCATGGTATGATGACTGCATGGTATGCTAAATTGTAAAAGTGATATAGCTTAAAAACGTCTTCCACAGCAAGTAATAAAATATATCGCTTAACAGTAGTTTTTGAGCTCATTCTGAATAGAATGTAAAATGAGTGCCGATAACCGTTAATTGTGATGCAATCTTCAGAAATTCCCGACAATATACAAGCATTGCTGCTAATCATAAACTTAAGCTGAGTGATGCTGGGGGAAAATACCGAAGTATATTATTTCAGTTCAGTGCGTTGTGACGACCACGTCAAAATAAAATAGCTCATAAAAAGCCGTGCAGTTGTGAAGAGCCGTGTTCAGCGTCCGTTGCTGGCGGCCGCGAGTTATTTAGCTGTGCTGACCCACTGCCAAACATACGAGTGACAGCTTCACTACAGCTCTTTCCCTTGCGCGTGTCTGTGAGACCTTCTTCTTCTTTGGGGCGGGGTATGAGGGCAGCAGAGACCACGTGAGTGTAAGTGACGCTCATGCACAACCTAACTTTGATGTCGAGTATGTTGTTCAGCATATTTTGTGTGGGAGTTGTCAGAGATGTGCGTTAATGCCGCACTCGTGTGAGGCTAGGTACAAAACAGCCGCTTCCATTTCTATTTATTGCCTTTTATATTAACTTTGTATGAATTGTGTTTCATTTCATATTTCTGGTGGTGTTTTAATGGCATTCGTTGATTCCATTTAACATGTATCTATGTTTGAAGTTGACTCACAATATATAGGGGATCCAGAAGCAACTGGGAAGTTACTTACAATATTTTCCATAATGAAAAAACACGTTATATTATATGTTGTACACATCTTGCTTACAATAATTTCCAATTCATTTAATGATGAAGATATTTGATTATATCTTCATTTATTAACCTGGCTGCGTTGCTTCATGATCGTAGGTCTATGAAGTAAATGTCCTTCATAATTTTTCTGAAGGAGAATCGTTTACAATGTTCAAGTATTTTAGGCGTACAAATTGCCAGGTGCTGCTCTTTATTACACTGACGAGTTGCTGAGTGGTACTGAAGTGTTCAGTGTGCACTGATGTGTGCAGTGTGCACTGATGTGTTCAGTGTGCACTGATGTGTTCAGTGTGCACTGATGTGTCCAGTGTGCACTGATGTGTCCAGTGTGCACTGATGTGTCCTACAGTAGACTGGGATTGACATAAAGTCACTTATTTTTCCTTCTAGCTTCAGTACGCAGTTATTGCCTTCAACAATTTATTACACAATTATTGACCTCACAAATTGAGTATCTAATCCATTGGCCTCAGAAATTTAGTATGCAATCATTAGCCTCAGAAATGTTGTTGTGGTCAAATTTTGTTGGCAAAGAACACTTGCGAACAATGTTAAACTTCATACATTTTGGTAAGTCAGATGCTTTATCTCAGATTTATTATGAAGGGCATTACGCAATAAATAAAGACTTCTATCATGAAAACCCTTAACACAATGACCGCGACTCCCAAATTAGTTTGGATTTATAACAAAGGTCCCGTGTGCCATATATGGTACACGATGCGGTTAAGGTGTTAAAGTAATATTTTCCCTAAATTCTTGTGCGTTAGTATGTTATACAGTGAGTTGTGCATCGACGTAACTGCGGCAGTGCTGGCCGTGTGTTAAGGAGACAGCATTACAGCAGTCACAGCTCGAGACAACATAAGTGTTTCTGCTCCTTAGAATTCTTAGCTGAAAACTGCCCATGTATATGGTAACTGCTTATCTGATAAATACCCATTGATATGATAACTTGCCATCTGTATGATAACTACTTATGTGATAACTACAGATCTGTATGATATTGGTTTATCTGATAACTGCATTCCAGCTGCAATCATCTGGCATTGTTGCTGTGAGTTTTAATTTAAATAATTTTCAGTAACTGTGTACCTTGACACATGATTTCTCACCGAATGGACTAATTTGGTATCTTACTGTTTAAAGGGATGTGGTCCATTATTGTATATATGGCTATGCGTAGAAATAGAGGTATTGGTGTTCGCTCACGCTTTTAGAAAAGTTGTTCTCTTTCACCCCGCGTTAATGTCTGTAAGTTTCTTCTGTTAAGCAAACCATGGAAATTTCCTCATCTTAAATTAGGGACTTTACTTTTCAGTTTCCTTTGATGATAGCGTTGGGTTCCGTAGAGTTTTCCTGTGAAGAACTTCACGGGTCGCGAACCTTTAGACTACAGCGTTATAATCCCCGCCCTACAGGCATTCTGCCATCGAATGCACAGGGAGAGATATTTTTTCAAATACTGCTCAGGGCCCAAATATTATGTCCGAGGTACAGAAATTTTTCTAGTAGTGTGTGGGCTCAAGCCTTATTTTTCAAATTAGAACTTCTCGTGCAAGATTTCATATCGCGCTGCCAGCAAATGTTTTTCATCGACTCGAATGAACTAATTTTCATCGCGGAAAATTAATTCGGCTCTTTAAATTATTTCTTTTGCTTTAATTAGCGAGATCTTTTGATTGATCTCGAGTGGGAGGCTGCAGTGACTCGCTTCAGGTGGAGCTGCCTCAAGCAGAGGCTGGGTTGTGTGAAACATTCTTCAGTGTTCCATGGAACAAAGTTTCAACAGAAAAAGTTATCATCGGTCTTAGTACCGCGTGGAATTGTTCATCACTGAATATCTAGGATATAAATGAAAACATCCATAGTAAGACTTCGCACACGACAACTTATGTTAAAGCGTTTTTGACTATTGGAAAACTTCGATCCTATTCGTAAGATGCGGAATGCTTTTTAATACATTGCCTATAGTTATTCAAGTTGCACTTCAAATAATATACCTAGTGGTACACATATGTACCAATACGTAATCCACGTGTGGATCTAGATGAAACTCCGAGACGAGCGAATGAAGTTCTCGAATAGGAAAAAAATGAGAATGGAGTAAAACAGTTTAGAAGCAAAGAAGAAGAAGAAAACCACTTCGGTTGCTTTGTTTTAGATAATTTTAAAGAATAACAGTAGTTTTAAAAAAGTGTACAACTTGTGAAAACTTTATTTTTAACTGAATCTCAAAATTCACCTAAAAATGAAGAGTTTGCTGGCATGCTTCCTAGTAACTCAGTATCTCTCTCACAGCTGAAAACAAGAACCTGTGTTCTATTTAACGCGTTAACAGCGTTCATTAGCGCCTCCATTCTGACATCCCGCATGTCTTCATTGTCTGTCGTCAAAATTTCATCAAATGAGTCTATGGCGTCGAGCTTCTGATTAGGAAATGTGTCGTCAATATTTTTCTTTGGCATTCTTTTGGGATGAGGCAAAATTCCGGAGTTTTCTCGCCTGATTGTTTGTGCAGAGCTAATTAAGCGGCCCGGTGGAGGCTTCGATCTTTCTGGCATCGACAGATGACGACCCGCCCTCGGCTCTCCAGTGTTGCGAGCCGACGGCCTCATGTCGGGGAATTACTGCCATTTGAAATCACGCCGAGATGTGTCTTGGTACTTGAGTTTGAGATTTTTTTTCCAAGTTTCGAAATGTTATGTCATGTAAGATGTGAAACTTGTCCGTTGCTTGACTGGTCTGGTATTTATATTGTCAATGTTGTGTACTTTTTCGATTTTTCAACGCATTTTATGCTTGAGTTTCAAAATTCCTGTGTATTTCAAGCGTGTTAGTTATTTATTAACTCGCTCATTCATTGATCAGTGAGCACGCACGTCACGTGCGGCTGTGGTTGACCGAATGCTATCATCAAAGGAGATTTTCGAGCGTCCCAACTACGACCCTTTGTGATTAACCCTCGTGTGCTATATTTCATCTCGTGATTGCTGTCGCGGTGACCGTAATTGTTCAGGAAATGATGGTAATATCAATGATGATAAACTAGAGTCCCAGCGAGCGATGGACTGGGCATGTGTGTGTCAGGATGCAAATGTCCAGCCCTGAATATTGTCAACATTACCTGCATTTGATGCGAGCTGCATAGTTCTGCAATTACCGAGAATTAGTGCCGAATTCGCTGTGTTTACAATTGTCTTTGTTATGTCGTACTAGAGCTGTGGGGGAGTTTTTTTTGCGAGTCGTGAGTCACTGAAGTGATGCATTCATTACTGTGGGCATCACTAACATACATCACCGAGAGCACCACAAATATACTTCACTGAGAGCATCACTAGGATCTCATGAAAAATCAATAGCCGCAGATTGCACGCTCCATTACCAATGATTAGCTGCACTTAATAGCAATTTAATTGTACTTCATTTTTTGAACTTTGTTCGGGCTTCCTGGACTGTCAGAGCGACCTAACTACTTACTACCCTCAGTCCTGGTTTACTTACTACCCTCAGTCCTGGTTTACTTACTACCCTCAGTCCTGGTTTACTTACTACCCTCAGTCCTGGTTTACTTACTACCCTCAGTCCTGGTTTACTTACTACCCTCAGTCCTGGTTTACTTATTACCCTCAGTTAGCAGTCCTGGTTTACTTATTACCCTCAGTTAGCAGTCCTGGTTTACTGTACCCTCAGTTAGCAGTCCTGGTTTACTGTACC
>VCRD01002837.1:42782-53224 GCA_006783055.1 Trinorchestia longiramus
ACCCCACTCAGCTCGCCCCACTCAGCTCGCCCCACTCAGCTCACCCCACTCAGCTCACCCCACTCAGCTCACCCCACTCAGCTCACCCCACTCAGCTCACTCCATTCAGCTGCCACATTTGTTATTGAGTTCCTACAGTCAGGCACTCTCTCGTAGCTGTGCAGCACTCCGCGCTGCCTCGACCAGATATGACCCAGATTAGATCCTGCACCGTAGGGGTCGGCTTCTCTACTGAAAATATTATTCCCGTTTCGAATTAAATGAAAATTCAACTTAGTTCCTGGCTGGCGTACTTGGATTGAGAACCTCCTCCATGCTGGATGTGTGACGGGCAGGAAAATATTGCTGTCGGAACTCATTTCCAAATTTTGTTTACTCCAGGCGCACGTCAATTTGAAAACCTCTTATTTGTGCATGGAAACTAAGATCACCCCGTAGTGGTTATTTCAGGCAAAGAAACTAGATTTATTCTAAGTTGATATATCTTTTGGTCCATCATAAACGGAGAAAAATCTGTCAAGCTTGTCATAATTGAAGGAACTTCACAGACTAAAGCGCTCATCGGTCGCAATCAATGAGTGACGATTCAAGATCCAGCCAATGATATGATGCATGTAACATCAGAAGTCTCCCAAGGGAGTGTCCTAGGCCTGCTCCTCTTCATCATCTACATGCAACACCTTGACGTCGGAATCATCAGCAAAATCAACAAATTCGCCGACGATACGAAACCTTGCCGCTGAGCGTTCACCAAAATAGACAGAATCGCTATTCAATCTGACCCTAATCGTCTACTTCAATGGACCGAAACCTGGCAAATGAACTTCAAACATCGATAAATGTTCAGTCATGCACGTTGGTGCTAAAACCGGCATTTCCAACATACGATGAATGACAAAACTATGACAAACAAGTGAAAACAGCATCAGAAATGCGAGCAGGGTCCTTGGTTTCATTGCAGGAAGCTTCATATACAAGTCAAACAGCATTATCTTATCGCTTTACAAAGCGTTAGTGCAGTCACATCTAGAATATGTAGTACAGCTGCTGTCTCCTACCATACAAAGATACATTAATAAAATGAAGTGAATTCAGCGTCAAACAACAGAAATGATTCCTGA
Source organism: Trinorchestia longiramus (assembly GCA_006783055.1). Taxonomy (NCBI): domain Eukaryota; kingdom Metazoa; phylum Arthropoda; class Malacostraca; order Amphipoda; family Talitridae; genus Trinorchestia; species Trinorchestia longiramus. Next base: position 43,904 of record VCRD01002837.1, read on the forward strand.
ACTCCGCAATCTCAGCTACAAAAGACATCTTCAGCAGCTTGAGCTCACCTTCCTAGAACAAAGAAGACTGCAAGGACAACTCATTGACATCTGTAAATATCTCAACGGCTCTAACTATGTTACCCTAGAATGGCTTTTCGACAGAGACGATTACGTGCGAACCAGAAATAACGGTCGTAAGCTAATAAAAAGAACCTTCACGATATCCCAGATTCTAAGTTTCTTTCCAGTTAAAATTACTAGAACCTGGAACCAGCTAACCGAAAATGTCATTATTGCTGGCACTGTGAACACATTCAAATTTCAATGTGATTCTCTGATGAATTCATCACAAAAAGCACAAGTTTCAAAATTGTGTGGTAATAATTTTTCACTCAGAGAACATTAGTTTTCAAGTGAGTCCTCTCCCAGAAGTACAGTGTTTGATATTTTAATTGAATCGAGTTTGCAGAACTCTGCTGAATGAATATCTTTTCGTTATATTTGCCTCATAATTTTATGCAAACATTAAAATTTTCCATTGAAATGTCCAAACGATGAGAACAGCGCTATAGACAGCACGCTGCTGCCGCTGCGACGAAAATCCCAAAAATGCGCATTTTCTGCATCAGTAGTTGGGGGTCGCTGGGAAGGCAACATTCCCGCATGGGGAGGACGCTCCCGCATGGGGAACATGTGTGCACAGCCCCGGCGCTCCCCCGATCTCCTCAAACAAATAAGGGACTCCTCTGCCTCTCTGATTGCACGCTCAAAAACTCGCCTATTTTTTCAATTGCGCAGCCGCCACTTCTGTGCCAGACGCTACCGCCATTTTTGCTTACCTACAACTAATGAAATTATCAAAGACTTTCGATAGAATTCAGCTCGATAACAAAATCAGTGTCAGAGAGAGAAATGTTTTCGTGGTGGCTCTTTTTTTTGTCCAAATGAATGAAAGAACTAGAAAACCTTGACAACTACTGCGTATTCCATAGGAAAGTTTTTGACCGATTTTGACTTGCTTTTCTTAGTTCGACGGGAACGGGTTTCTGTCTGCATTCGTTTAATATTTTGTTGTACTTTACCTCCCATGTGTGCAGAAAGTTTTTCTTGTCCAGTAAAATTTACTGAATTATATGAATGTATTTTCATTTCATCTACTGAACAAAGAAGACCCAAAACCTGATCATATGCCCTCTGTGTGTTACTTTAGTTGATGTGCGTACAAGTAGCTGAGCTCTGAATGAATTTCTTCTCAAAGTTCGATCGATGGCTTAATTTTGTTGAAATTTAACACGAGAAGTAAAATAAAGCAAGCGTTATCTTAAGAGATGGGAAAAAATTATAATTACAACTGAAAGTTTTGATGCAACCAAAGAAGACCTAATTTCAAACTCCGATTTTATTTACATTATTTTGATCGTATTTATTTGAAAAACTTTTTCATTAATTTAGGCATCTAAATAATGTGAGGAAAAACTTTCTGCAGGGATACATTAAAGAAGGATGGATGCTCACAAAATTTGTAGATGTAAAACAATAATAGGCGACGGGTTTTTGTTAATATTACTGCGCATTTATAAATTTTATAATAAGAACTCATTTATTCACACAGAATTTCCTTGGCATTTTGAAGTGCCTGCGCGCTGCACTATAAATCTTACCATTTTAGCTCATTGTCCAGAGGCTGAAGTGGCGGTCGATGTGCGTAATTTGTCTTGAAGCTCACCTGAATATTACGTTCGTTGCTAAAATTTGCTTGTACGACTCTTTCGCTTCTCTTTATTTTACTTGCATACATAAATAAGGAGAATGGCTCGTTGACGTAGCCTCGATTTAGGCATAATCGCTAATTATTCCTGCAATCTGTTTAAATGAATGCAAGAACGAATATTCCTCGTGGCACTCCTTTACAACAGCCTCAAACGTAATATTTTTGTGTGCTGCTGAATAAAACCTCGCGTTCTGTATTTCTTTGGTGTGCACGAGCAACAAAGGCAATATTGAGGGCTTTATTTCTCTGCAGTTACAATTAAGTTATTAATCAGGAGAACAAAAAAAGGGGACACTGATCTCAGGGCAGATGGCTACCCAGTTTCGTGCCCGCCAAAGAGGAAGCCTCCTCTTTTATTTAATGATATCGAAAGTATTTTTCCCAGTGTACATGGTTTATTCCGAGTTTTCTTCTTTTATCCTGCAAAGATGTCAACAGAAATCCCCAGTTTGAGCTCACAATAAGTTCTTTCCACTACTTCTGTGATCATTTCTGCCCAGATATGCTTGCACTTCTTAAAATAAACTAGGCTTGTATCCGAACGTCCTCAGCTGCATAAGTCAAATGTTGCTGTGGAACCCTTTACTTAACATGGACGTGTGCTGCCTGTTTAAACGCGACCGGTCCATATTTGATGAGGACATCCTCACTGCTGTTGGAAAAATTTGTAAAATATATGCCTATTTAATTTATTCATGAGGTAGGGGCTGTTATATAAAAGTAGCTCGTTGCTATTTTGTATTGAATCGAATTAACTAGTGGCTGAATCTTGTTTTATTGCGTATTGTTGAAAGCGTGTGTTGTTTGTGTGTAGAAGTCCCTCGCTATCGGCCGGCGACGCTTTGTGACATGGGTGTGTAGATAAAACTTAACGTATGTACTATGCATTGTTGTTTTTACGAGCATCAGAGCATTGCATTCGTGCGTGTGGAGGCACGACCACGTCACTCATGTGTCGCTGCAGCCAAATTGCCACCCTTAGACATTACTTTTATGGGAGACCGTTGCGAGCGCGTGAGCTTTGCTTGTTGTAAACGAAGGCACGTTCCAGCGAGCAAATCCCGATGCATGGGGACTGGTTCCAGGTCTATTTTTGCTTGTGGGAATTACAGCAATTTTTGATGACTGTTCCTGCGTGAGGCCTGTGTGTTCTTTTGTTGCGCTAATTGGAGTATTGGATCGGTAGCGCCATTAGAATGACCTCGTGTTATTATGAGCTCGCTAGACCCCTTAATGACCCCTCCAGATTAGGTCACGGTTGTCGCCGGCAACGGACAGCGACAGAAGTGAGAGTTTTCGCAAAGTTCAATTCACCAAAATATACCATCGTGCGACTATGTAGTACTGGAGCTCGCATCATGCGAACCCATTTTTACCACAATATTTTCATTTAATTGACAATAACTGGAACTATTGCTGAGACGTTTACTGATTCTGCTGCTTTTGAGCATGTTCGAAAATAGTCGTTCCATCAGTTGTATTAACGCATGTTTGAATTATGTCCAGACCCTGTCGTCAAGTTTATTTAGCGTGCATTCAGCATTACAGGTTTTGTAGTCAAAATGACTTTCATCTGTGCGTCAAAATTGCCTTAAGAAATTGTTTGCATTTGGGCGTTGACAAATTCTTCCTCAAGCTGGCATCACTCGTCGATAAAAATCCCATCAGGAGTGGAGTCGAGAAAGCAAACAGCTCAACGGCGTCGTGTTTTGGCACTAAATGTGAAGGAATGGAAGCATGTTTGCATCTTCAATTTTCATGGATGTGCATAAATGATTTATTACTTTCGTACATCGTTTGCATATATGATATGGACGATTTACTGTCGTTCTATTCGATTAGTTAGGATAATAATGACGATGTCATCAGCATTGGACACGAATTTCACACTGGAGAGGCTCTGAACTTTCATTTTGAATTTGATCTGGAATATAGCTCAATATCTGGAATATAGCTCAGTATTTGGATTGTAACTCTATATCTGGAATATAACTCAGTATTTAAAATGTAACTCAATATCTGGAATATAGCTCAGTATTTAAAATGTAACTCAATATCTAAAATATACCTCAATATTTGGAATATAGCTAAATATATTGGTTGGGTTGCTGTTGGATATGTTGCTGTTGCAAGAGCTACACCACTGGAACCAGTGTGCAGTGGTGAGGTAGAGATTTAGTTAGAATAGAATAGAATGAGGCTATAGGAACGAACCTTCTGGCCCATTCTTGGGTCGGATAATTACTTCGATAATTATTCGGATGTTTACCCAAGTCCCATGCCGTATTTCTAGCCGCGTCAACCATATTGGCAGCGGGATTCGAACCCGGGTCTTTCCGCTCGCAAGCAGATTCGCTCACCAGTTGACCAAGCTGGTGTGACAACAAGGATGCCTCGTGTTACTCGTTACATCATCACATTGATGAGTAGCTTCCATCAATCACTTCACATTCTTTAAAACCTCATCAAAAAATTCCTACGAATTTAATTTAGATATTATTTTCGTGAGATTTATTTATATTTCCATGTTAGGAATAGTCGGTCAAGGATGATCAAAGAAATAAATAGGTTTAATTCATTTTGATTCTTGGTTCTATTTAATATTCTCATTAGGAAATATGAGTAAGCCGATATTTGTTTTTATTATTAGGCTTATGGACAGAAATGAAATACTTTTCAAAATGCGGATGCCTTGTTTTTTCAGTATTATGAAGGCAATGAAGTTTTACTTATGAATAATGCAAAAATGACTGACGGGCATTTCTGTCATACACGAAAATAATTAACGAAATTCAATAGATAAAATATATGCAATAAATATTGTAGGTACACTAATTTGAGATAAACTCCGGAACACGTCAAAAAGTAAAGGAAAGTTGAAATGAAACTTTGAAATATTCCAACTAAAATGAATTGTTTTGCTGACGTAGAATTCAAAGTACATGGGAGTTGGCGGAGTCCTTCAAACTTTGTAGTCTAAACTGGACTGTGATGAGAGGATACATCAGTTAACACAACGTTTAAGCCACGCATTGGCAACAAAATTTGTTAAGAAATGAATGAATACATTTGTTTCTAATAGGAGAGACCAATAAAATTTATTCCTACTCCTATGAGGTGTTTGTACTAATCAGAACATAATTTCCCAGTTTCGGTCATGGATGACATCATTTTCTCTGGTCTACGCGCCAGTAGCTCCATCTTGTAATAAAAAAGGGGTTTGAAATAACGTCGAGGTTAAGACAATGTCTATGAAATTCCTTCAAAGTTGCTGGGCACTTTTAGCTCACACGAGCTGTGTCTGCCAGTTGTGCGTGTGGATTGCGTGCCAGGATCGCGTGTGAGACGTTCATGCCTGGTCCTAACTCGTGCTTTTCTTTAGCTCGTCTGCGTGAACGGGTTGCCTCATGCAAGTCTAATTTGCAGGTATACTATGTTTGTAGATGTGTAGTCGCTTGATTTTAGGCAACAGAAATTGCTGGATGTACTTGCTTGAGCCGGTATTTTCTTAGAAGCTACTTTAGTTCAGTTTAAGGATGCAGTACGGTGAGAAAAAACTTACCAAGGTTACATGAAGATCTCAACGTACTGACCAGATGCAAAGCGGTCCTTCTGATTTTTCTTGCCCAACTACCGTTCTTTGGGGCAATTATTGTTGTAAAAATGTTTTGCAAATTGCAAACTTTTCAATCACTAACACCTTGAAGGCCGTGAGAAACTATGAACTACAGAACTTGAGAAGCATCCTTTATATGCACACTGTTAGACGAAGCTATTAATTTCGTGAAAAGAAATTCATGTTCTGAGTTGTTCTACTAACGTACGCTCACAAAACAACATTTTGTATCTCTCTCGTGAAATAGTTAAACTATTTTATGCCTGTCATGCCTAGCAAGTTTACGTTGGAGTCGCGTTCAGTTCGTTACTCATCCTGTGAAATTTTTCGCGTGTGTTGTCACAGGTTACACATGCACGAGTTCCAGAGACAATTTTGTGTCTGCCTCAGAGAATCATGGCCACGTCGTGATGGTCTCTCGTATTGCCGCCTGCCACTTGGCCTGTCAAGTTGACGAGCGCTGCGTAATTGAAGCGCTGGTGCTCGACCATATTAACACTGGCATTCCGACCATGGAAGCTCGTGCCACTAACTGTTATATTCTTCAAAGCGCTCCTCTTGAATATCTAGCTGCTGCACCCCAATGCACTCTCAGGCTTAAAGAATAGGCGGCGCCCCGCGCTGTTTGGAGTGCGAACTATGCGGTCGCTGCACGAGCCTCCGACGGGGCGAAGACGTGCTTGCGGGTTCACATCTGCTCTTCATTCCAGCCGAGTTATTCCTTAGTATTTTGCTCACGACGGACTGTATGAACTTCTGTCTTGCTAGTTAGCTCTCAATTCTTTCTCTTCTCATCAAAGCTGGTGGGAATGCTGGCCAATTTAGCAGCGCTGCTAATGAGCCTGCAGTTCTGAATCATTTGATGTGTTGTAGTTGTTGACGTTGACACTGAGTTCTAGGTTTGAACGAGTTCAACAATCTAAAATGGAGCAGTAAGTTGAATGAGAATTAAAGTCTGGAGCCAAGCACAGGGTATCCTCAAAAATGCTCTCACTCTTTGACTGTCCATTACTCAGATACTTTATTTTGATTTGTTTATTGACATACCGATTAGTCTAATGCAGTGGTTCCCAACCTTTTTGTGATCAAGTTCCACTTGGTGGTCTCGTACAGTTGCTGCGTACCACTTGGTTCCAGAGAAACTAAATTCGATCAGATATCACTTTATTCCATAATTGTACAAGTATAACACGCAAATTAACTAAGACTTGCTAACTACAAATCGTTGCCAGATTACCCTGTGTTAGGCTGTAAAGATTTTTGTGAAGTAAAAAATAACAAAATAAAAATTGTTCATGACCCCGAAAGTGTTTGCGTACCACCTGGAAGGCCCTCGCGTACCACTAGTGGTACGCGTACCACAGATTGGGAACCACTGGTCTAATGGGTTGATCAGATAAAGAAAAATAAATTCCAGATAATTATTATTAAAGAAAATTTGTATTTTCTCCTTCTAGTCTAGTCTCCCCATAGTCTAGCCTTCCTCTAGCTTAGCTTTTATCTAGTCTAGTCACCCCTAGTAATGAACAATCAAAGAGTGAGTTCTTTTTGTAATATCCTGCTCAGTCGAGGGAGAAGAAGACCTCATGAACAGGAGAACTGGCTTGGAGCAGGAGAACTGGCTGTCTTCTCTGTAATCCGTCAACCTAAAAATTACTTTCCTACGTACTCAGTAAATTCCGGTGTATTAGTACCGTTTGTCACTTAATCATTATAATTATTGTTTGCGATCTAATCATCATTATTGCTTGTGTCCTACTCATTCTTGTTTGTCACTTGATCATTATTGTTTGCGGCCTAATTATCATTATTCTTTGTGACCTACTCATCCTTGTTTGTCACTAAATCATTATCATTTGTGACCTAATCATCATTATTGTTTGTGACCTAATCATCATTATTGCTTGTAACCTCATTATTATTATTTGTGACCTACTCAACATAATTTACTGTTTTCTAAGTTGTTTCCTACCAATGGTTCCGAGAAAACAGCGCTCGATCGTACGACTTTTCATGCCACTTATTAACAGTCACTTACCTGTCAGTTGCCTTCTTGAAAGATCATATCAAAAAATGAAAATATAAATACAAAAAATATAGATTAGTGCTGCATTTTTTTTATTGCAATGTCATTCGCATTTTCTCATGTATTTAATAGGATTTCTCTATTTTAATTTCATATATGCTATTATCATTCATACTCTTATGTGTTCTTTTTCTTTTCAGGTACGTAAGATGGAGCTCAGAGATGTTCTTCACGTGAGTAATTCAACTTGAGTCGCACAAAAATACCCAGTCAAATTTCACAGCTTGTCTGGCATAGAATATGGCGTTTTAGTTGGTTGTAACATAGCTAAGAGACCCGCACGTGAAAAAAAGCATTGCATATTTAGGCAATTCCATCGTTTTTGAGATAGCTTATTCGTAGCCATCTCTTGCTTTCGTTTACTGGCCTCCATTTTCAAAGAGTTTTCGTATTGAAGAAGAAAGCTAGGAACGGAAAAATGCTTATTTTATAGTCATCCAGCGCTTTTGATATCCACAATACAATCTTGAAATAGATACGTTGAAAACATAAAAATAGCGTATTTAAAAAATTATGTTTTTGACATGCAAATACCCGATAAAATCATTAAATCTCTAAGACCTTAAATTTTAAGACGGTGAATTTTCTTCTATCGTGTCTATAGCGCGTGACACCGAACACGTATATATGAATACACAACAGATTTTATTATGATATAAAGGGCTAATTGGTGAAAATCCGAATTAATTAAGGGAATTCTGATTTTGTTTCTGAAGTCACCGTGCAGCATCAACAAATTGCATGGAATCCTGTTCTGTATCCAATGTTTTATTACGGTGCACAATGGTTTATTACAGAATATTGCAGGAGTGAGTCGAGACATTTCATTCATTTGTGTTTAGTCATAAAGACGAAAAACTTTCGGCATTTCTGTTAAACAAATATTTACTAATATACTTGAGTACATTTTTTTCATCGTTTGCTTGTGTAATTGATCGAAATAGCTTCGTGAGCACTTCAACTACTCAAGAATTTTAATAGTAGATAAATTATTTTTTAAACGAAATGTTTAAAAGTCTCTCATGAGAAGATGCAGATCAATCTCAAAACGATGGATCGTGTTCTCGTTTGCAGTGAGCTCTGGCAGCAGCTTCATTAAAATCCATTAAGCAATACAAATGTGTTGGTGGTCAGTACACATAGACCACATCACTTCAGTACACACAGACCACATCACTTCAGTACACACAGACCACATCACTTCAGTACACACAGACCACATCACTTCAGTACACACAGACCACATCACTTCAGTACACACAGACCACATCACTTCAGTACACACAGACCACATCACTTCATGTACTCGCTGGTGAGTAAAAATTCGAAGAATTTTGCCTATGTGTGCGAGGACTTCACACGTCTAGATCTAGCGCAGGTTTGCGCAGGTGCTAGATTCACACGTCTAGATCTAGCGCAGGTTTGCGCAGGCGCTAGATTCACACGTCTAGACCTAGCGCTGAAGCATAGCGGCAGGACCGGTGCTTTGCCCTGGCCTGATATACTGGAGCACAGGCTTCCGGAATTCCGTCCGTGCGGAAGGCTCAGGAGTTCCTTTGGGACTGCATGAATAAGATCCATTTGAGGGACGAGAAAAAAGGGAGTCTTTTATTTTATTCTGTCATAATAATGCTCAAAGTTTATGGCTCATCAACGTCTTGCTCATGTGGTGGCTCGCAGATAACTGCTGGGATTGTGCATAGTAAAGACGGGGGTCCATTTGGTGACGTTATTGAGGTGTCTCTTGTGTTAAGACGTGTTTCGTGTGTTAGGACGTGTCTCGTGTGTTAAGACGTGTCTCGTGTGTTAGGACGTGTCTCTTGTGTTAAGACGTGTCTCGTGTGTTAAGACGTGTCTCTTGTGTTA
>VCRD01002838.1:6392-29524 GCA_006783055.1 Trinorchestia longiramus
ATATATATATATATATATATATATACATAAAGACTGTAATATAAGGCTTCTGTACAAACCCTTGGAGCCTTTATTCAAATAAGACTGTTTAACATCGTTTTGGAGAAAGATAATTTTCATCAATTAGTAACAAAAAAAGCTGAGTTTTTGAAAACGTGGCACTTAATATTGACAATCATGGCTAAGACAAATGGATTTTTAAAGGACCATTGGATAGTCATTTAATCTGTGAAGTTTTGCTGGTTTTTGTAATTTAGTGCATCACCATACTTCTGTCAGTAACAATTGTAGACAATTATCTATATGTAATGAAAGAGTGGTCCAATCTGATATATTTTAGTTTTTCCTGAATGTGAAGGCTTTCTTCTTTGCTTTGCTATTTTCTATGAATTAATGGATAACCACTACATGAGTTTCTACTTGGAGGGCTTAATATACGCTGCTTGATAACGTTCAACTACTAAATAAGGCAACTTTGAAGGAAGGAGGGATTTTTCTTCTCCCATCAGCTAAATTCCCTATTATCATGAATATTTAGCATCGAAGAACTTACGACATTTACTTAACATGAGCGACATAATTGAAAAAAATGATAAATCAGCACTGGTTCACGTCAGCGCGACTGACTGCAGAAACATACAATCACTTGAAATGAATTCAAGCATCCCCTTAATTTGATGAAGCAGGTAGGCACGGTTTGGTTGAGATTTTATCCACTGCAATCTCAGCACGAGTTCTATCCCAACACGGGCTTTGTTGAGTGATCAAAGTGAATACCGTTAATAAAAGTTCTTAGAATGTGGACATTTATACAATAGCGACTATCTACTATCGTAAGATCTGTACTGTCGCCTAAGAGACCACGTGAACTGCCGAGTGGAGGCACGGAGAGGCAGCATCCCGAGCGAGCTTCTGACTGAGAAGCGCGCAGAGTTCGATTTCTTGTGCCAGTTGAGCGATTTATCCATGAAAGTCTGGTAGAAGAAACGAGCATATCTTGCTCTTTTACCTAATGTCAGCAGGATCTTTGGAGCAAGAAAACAGGGAAGGCTCTTCTGTTCTAAGCGATTTACTCGGATATTTCCGTCGTAGGAGTCTCCATTTCTGTATAGGTAGACAATACAATAGAATATTGTTTTTGCTGTTAGATTCCTTTCGCAGATAGGGATAAAACTGGTTCGTAAGAAAACCATGAAGAGAGAAAATATTCATGGTCAGCATATAGAGTACTATGCATAGTACTATAAGTATTACACAGAAGTGTGTGCTTCTATATATTGGAGACTTAACAAGACGACGTGCTGTTTCGCGTCTAGTGTTCTTCGTCACTCGTGTACTATCGCCATGAACAAAGTTTCATGAAAAATCGGATGCAACAATTCAATAAAACGAATTTGAATGCAAACTTGATACGCATGAGCAAGATATCAAGCTAAATACCCAATATTTATACAAAATTCGTTTTAGATGCATCAAATTCACGAAATCGAATTCCACAAAATCTGTAAGTGTCCGACTATAAGGATCTTAGAAGTCAGAGAGATGGAAGAGGAGCATTTAATAAAGTGGGAACAAGTGTGGGGCAGTGAATAGGGGACGTACTAAGGGTGAGTGAATTCATTTTTGACGAATTGAAGCGAAAATAGGAAGTAAATGGTGGATTAAATATATGAAAGTGGCCACATCTAAAAGAAAGAGAGCGCATGAAGAATGATTACAATTTTTAACCTTAAATCAGATGATGGCTTGATTTTACTCCACTATGTATCTCGTGTTATTTTGCAACCTACTCCGTCTTATTGGTAATTTTTGTTATCGTAAGTTACCAAGAAACTGCAGGAGATAAACGGAGCTGGATAAGTAAAAATCAGATAAATTTCTCACAGTATTATATTTGGAAATCACTGAAATCTTGTTGATTTCATACCAAAATCATATCCGTGACGACTAGAACGGGTTTTCACTTGCACACTAAATCTTGAAGAAAATGCATGTTCTATTAGCAACTGGATTCCTTTATATACAATGTGTTCTACATGAAAGTCAAAGCAAAAAATGAAAGACATAGGGTATCCTTAACTCAATGCGTAAAATATACTTAGTGTCGACTAAATTGCGAATATATTCTTATGACTAACGAGATCATTTAGCCAACTTTCGTTAGACATTTTTCTTTTGAGCTGTACACAGAATTCAGTAATGAATGAGACGAATGTTTCACAACTCATTGAAAAAAACGCTCTTAGCCTCTCTTAATGCTAGAAATAGGATACAGTGAGGTGCGTCTTTTCCATTCTTGTCATAAACACATTAGAATATTATTTCCAGAGAAATTACACTCTTCCATTTTGGCGAAAATATTGGAAACTGTGTCAGTGGAATGTATCGATCGCAACTAATTTCCCTCGTGAATGAGTTTAAAGTCAAGTCGACTTTTTTTCAAGCAAATCGTAATTCAGATCAGTCGTATAACATTCGCTGAAAGTTAATGACTAAATAGAGTAGAAAAATGCTTTTTGTGACCGCTTTAAAAATTTTAACACTAAGTAATGAAACTGGCTAACATCTTGTTCTTTACTTTGATCCTAGAAAATTTTTCATTGACCTGGATAATACAGGGACACCTTTGGAATCCTGCATGGTTACCACATCATAGGTCTATATAAATAAATTTTTCTGTCGCTATCATCTCGTGTTTAAGGAAGCCTATGAAATTAATGCATGATTTAAATACTTAACACCACCTTATAGGTTCTCAAGAGAACAGAAAAAACTTGAGTACTCCTCGTCTACCGTTTTCGCTTCAACCAAAGACATGTTGTACCCAATGGAGTTGCACCCAAACACAACATAGGAATCTATAATTTACTGAGCTCTAATTCCTCAGTATCATATTTGTGTAAGTTCTCTTAGACACGAGATGAACACTGATTATTCTTACAGGTCGCTTTGCATGAGGGAAGCCCATCGATGCATTGATAATTCATCCATTCAATTTAATTATTTTTTGATAAAGCCAATAATGCCATGACATTTGCAGTCTTTTGATGACATTTTGGAGTAACTTAGTTCACGTATTTTCTTATAGGGTTTACCTAGTTTCCATATTGTCGTATCTCGAGAAGAATTCACAAGTCTTTGATGGTATCTTAGATGAAGTTGCTCACAATTTTTCGACAGCATCATTGATCCAGTCAAGGTAATACTGAACTTTAGTGTAGACGCCAGGCTTGTTGGGCTTAGCACAGCTGCTGCCCCACGACACTATGCCCAGTACGTTGAAACTTCCTGCACAGAATATGTAATTTTTTAGTCGTTTTGCGATATATTACGTTTTACATAGTATTAGCGTCTATTCTTAAGGAAACCCTGTTGTTTCTACAATGCATAAACAAGTCATGCTGCGCTTGCTTGGAGTTTCAAAAAGCACTTCAGAATACAAATTCATGTGAAAAATGAGAATTGTAATCCTTTCAAAATAATATTGAAACATAACTTTCAAACTGCGCTTCATTGATAGGTTGTAGTAGCAAAAGTTATGCACTAGCTATGTACACTATATACAATAAATACTTAAATTTAACTTAAGTGTACCAGAATTGACAACATGCGTTTCAATCTGAAAGTTAATTTGTTTGGTTGGGTAAAAGCCCAGAGGCTGTTAAGCATACTCGCTGATGACACTGACCATTAACTTCACAGACAAGAGGTCCCCCTGAGTCTCCTCCACAGGCGTCAACTGTCCCCTGAAGATATCCAGCGCACACCATCCCGGGTCCAAACTGGATCTTGCCGTGCACTGTCTCGCGCTCGCACACTTCCGCCGCTAGCAAGGGAATAGACGCAGCCTGCAAGCGGTCAGGCTTGTGCTCGTAGTCTGCAGCTGTATACAGAAGGAATTATTGTGTTATGATAGGCTTGCTTCAGCGTACGCTCAGGAGAATCACCCTTCATATATCATAGATTACTGTAGATAAAATCTTACAGATGTGAGTAACCTTGCACAGTTCGCGCATAAACAGTGTTTGAAAAATAGGACTTTGAAAAGTAACTAATTTCCTCATTTTCGGAAGAAACCGACTTATGTAAAACATAAGACAGGTTTTTCATGAGCACCTGTCATTTCGCTACCGAACATTTCGATAAATTTCTTATTTTATCATTGACTTCTGCAGTAATTCTTCAGCACAAACGTAGAACCTTTACTCGATCGTAGGTTATATCATGAACACTCTCAATATATGACAGTTGTTATTCGGAAAGCCATGGCACATCTCATACTAAAGAAAATACAGGGTGCGGCAACATCGCTTCTTTTTTTCAAAGCAAAACGCATTTAAAAAAAGGAAATTATGTTGCCGTATCCTGTACATGACTGTCTCGGTTTAGTGATCATTCGCTTGCAGGTATTGTATGCACTCACTGTTGGTGACGCCCCAGCCTGAGACGTAGCACCAGGTGCCGTGAGTATAAGGCGTGAGGCGTGTAGGCAGGCACGCCGCAGCCACCGTCGCGCTCTGCTTGATGCCCTTCACGCTCTTGATCTTGATTACTGCCACATCGTTAGAGTACGCTCCACCTGGGACAAAATATCAGATTTTTATAACTAAAAGATGTGCAACTAGAACGTTTTTGTTGACGCTTAATGGGGACTACATAAAAAACTTCTTAAAATCAAAAATAGATTTCATGGATCGCTGTTTTTTAAATAATACAAAAGAACAAGGCTAAAGTACTAATTGTAAAATGACAAAAGTAAAGCAAGTAAAACCTTAGTTTGTTTCGAGTGTATAATACAACGGATAGTTTCTCCTCCAATAGTTCTTCTTGAAAATGATTTGAACGAAGTATTTCGATACTTTGGTCTTGATAGATCATTAGTTTTCTAGCATTGAGGCTCCTTTTAGTAAAGAATTATGACCTGACGGTTTTTTATCAGGCTATTTTACTTTCGCATTTAGCTAATGAACACCGATTGATAACATTTTATTCTACAGAGTTCTAATTGAAAAATATTGATTACTGAATGTAAATATCATATTTCTCGGTATCATTCATATTCGTAGTCATTCTGGAGAATTGGAACCCACCCTTCTGAAACATGGGATGGATGATCCACTTGTCTATATCAAAGGTTTGCTCGTTCTCATCAGGTGTAGAGCGGCTGTCATCGCCTACTTTGATAGAGAACTCGGACGTCTTGAAGCCCTTGACGCAGTGGGCGGCTGTCAGGACATGGTGTGGGCCAATGATAGCTCCTCCGCAGTGGTGGTGGCTCTGCTCGCCGTACTTCAACTCCATGTTCGCCTGCAACGGTATAAAACTTTGATGCACTCCGACTAAAATTATTCATTAACTTCAAATTCAGTTTGAAGCTCTTATGTACTGGCTTGTCAACTAGCCTGCAATGGAAATTAGTAATTTCACAGACGATTTGTCTTCAACTATCCATCATGCTAAAGGAATGTAGAGAACCTGATGAATGTGATATCGGAATGAATGGTACAATACTTGACGTGTTATAACAAAATCTAGAAGCATAGCAGCAGAATAGTCCCCCGGAGAGAAAATAAAAACATACATTTCATCAATGGAAGATTTACATCTTTTAATTTGGATGCTCACCGTCCAAGGGTATGCCCCGTATGGTACAGGTGATCCCCCGATGATTCTGCCAGAGGGTTGCAGAGTTTTCTTCTCCAAGTCATGAAAGACACTTCGCTCTCCACATTCCTTGGTTGTGGAGCGCATGTAATTCGCTCCAGAAGAAACTGAATACGCTTCATTCATTGGAAACTTAGGGTAGCCCCCCGTCCTGTAGCCAAGACTGCGACTATCTCGAATGCTAACATCATTTTCATTCATGTTACGAAATTCACTGGTGCCGCTGGCTTGACTCAAGTGAATTTTTCCCGCAGATCTTGGATCAACAGAAGAGCTACTGTTCGATTCAGTGATGTTTGGAACTTGTTCATGATTTAATGTTTCTTTATTATTTTTAACGTACTTGTAATGCTGGTCACTTTTTTGGTCAGGGTGACGTGTCTCGGTACCTGAAGGAAATAATGTTTAAAAATAATGAGCTGAAAAATTATGTCATTCATAAGTAGTAACAAAAAAAACTTAGGACATTTCTTTAATAAAAAGAGGTTTCCGGACAGACTTCGGTTGAAAAGTTTTATGAACTGTATTTATTTTGAGCTGAATTTCATTGTAGAAATTAGTTCTTCAGAATCTCTCACAAAGGTTACGAAGAAGTTCATGCAAAATTCATTTCAAATTAGGTAGGTATTTTAATATTTGAGCATCGATTTGCATAACTCGCCTGTTAGCAGACTGAGAGCAGCTATAGAAAACGATTTTGCGAATCATATTCATGAGAGTAGCGCTAATGTCAGCGAGTGAAAGTGGGAACTGTGTATAGGGTGAGACGGCACATGCCCCACTAACCTTACAGGTTCATTATAGTACGCAGTCTCGTGGTACAGCTTTCGCTATGCATCCAGTCTAGAGCACTCATAGAAATTGTGCTTGTCGGAATGAGTGTCTCGGTCCAGTGAATATCAGAACTGGCGGGAGAATAGAGCAGTCCAAGCGTACTAAGACTCATGCTGAATTAGATTGTGTGGACAAACTTTCGTACGTAAATGCAAAATTAACGATTATCCGTATCATTTTTAATTCTTTCTCAAGACCACTTTTGCTACTTTTCAGCATATTTGTGCAGGTTTCCCTACAAATTATTAAATGAGTTTCCTCTTCATCGTGTGGTTTAAATATTTGAATAGGAACAGATGATGTTCCTGCGTGGAGTTGCAGGAAATGCATGCATGTTTGTATAACAAACGCAGCCAACGAGCATGTTGTGTAGGAGTAGTCTTCTGGACCTGATCACATGTGCGTCATATGAAGTGATCAAATAATTAATTATGATCTACATTTCTTTAAGTTTATCATACCATTGAATTTATGAAAATCTCAAACTTTCATAGTATCAGTGTTTGCTTTCCTTACTTTACTGTTGCATGCGAATGGTCAATTCGTCAATAAAACCGATTTCTGTATTTTACTCCTTTAATTTATGTTCTTGTAAAAAGAGAACCGAAATATTGCCTACGCAACACTATCTCATAGACCATATTTTTCAAAGTGTGAAATTAGCTTCACGTTTTTTGAAGTCTATAGTTTTTAAAAGTGCAACTTATTGTAATGCGCTCCATAAAAGTGTATAACTACAAAAATAAAAATACTCACTTATCATATGGGGACACATGTTCAATGAAATGATCAACTCAAATATTTTCAGGGTTTTAGTACGGTTTGATGTGATGAAGCTTCAAAAGCCAGATTGCACTTTATTGTGGTATTATGTTGTTCAGGTCTTTCAGCTTAGTCATTGAATTGTTCAACGAAAGTAAAAGTGTTCCGCGTCTGGTCTAACTTCTACGAACAGAAGTCATGCCTTCACACGCACATCGGGGCTAAGGAGTCCGCTGTGGTAGCAAAATGATCTGAAAGATATCGAATTTTTATATCAATTCCTGGGCTAATTTTGTAAACGACAAATAATAAACATATATTATTACATATGAACCTTCAAGATTACCTGTTGTTAAAAAGATGTATATGACTACTGCAAGTAGCTTTCTTCTGTGCGAAGGGCGCATTTTGGCTGTAGTCTTACGGTGGAAACAATAGACACAGTCAGCTGATGAATGTCAGTGATGCACCAGCTGCGGTAGAGCGATACACAACCCCTCACTCTTGCTTTGCAACTGAAGCAGGACTAGGATCACTGCAGTACATATACTTCCAGATGCGCAGATTAGTTCACCTATAACAATCAATCCATGACCTCGACATCGTTTATTGCGGAACAGATACTGCTTTGTTTTTATTTTGTTGTGTCCTAATTACCACCGTCAGGGAAGCGTGTGATGGAACGGTGCACTGGTAGCTCTCGACTGAACTACGCCACTCACGCAGAGTACGAACATCAGGGTTAGGCCAAGGATCTTTCGTATGAGAGAGGTCGTCGTTTGGATTTTTGAAATGAATGTGTTTGTACATTTCGACTAAATTATTTTCATCGATCTAAGAAGAATCAAACGGGAGCTCTTTGATCTCGCACACATGTAAATGCAGTCGAAGTGTACCTTGTAAAGTTCAAATTTATTTACTCAAAGTACCCTTCTTTCAGATGAACAAATAATAGAAATTGAACTACCTAATAATACTCTTCAAACTCGATATGGATTATGAACCCTCTCGAACATCTTTAATAGTCCCACTTTGATCTGAACAAGCATATCTTAGGACTAATCTTAAACTTTCTAAGTTTTTACTACGGATGATGATGCAACACAGTACTCACTCCCAGAATCTTTCAGAAATGTCTCAAAAGTTAGCTAAACAATCTAAAACAACGTATAGTGCTTAAGAACGAACTAGAACTTCTTGAATTTCTCACATTCCCTGCATTCATTTCTCTCAACGTCTCCCTAACATAGTTGTTTGCCCTCTTGGCGAAAGCTGACCCTTTCACTGTGTGTGAGTCGCAAATCCTCACACGAAACTTCTTTCACTGCCGGCCACAGGAATGTGCGCAGCTGAGCAGGAGGAGCAGCTGGTACGGGTGTGTGTTGGCCTTGACTTGCGTGGTTCATCCCTCCACTAACGAGAGTCCCGTCCCAGCAAAGAGGGAAGGTCGTGAGTGAGACTTGAGGGCCGCGCCCGCAGTATCTGAAGCCTGCCAGCATGCAGAACCTTGCTGTAAAATCAGCTCATAAATTTGTCAGTGCAGCAGTATTACGCTGAATTAGCTACTGTCCACACTTGTAGGAAGTATTTTTCGTTCTTTGAAAGCGGGTTTTCGGTTCGAGGTTCTAGTTTACTTCTCCTATCGCATTTTTGGCTTAAACTTTTGTTGGAGTCTCGCCTCATATACGGCAGCTATTTTGGTTGTAGTAGACTTGATGAATTCTGTACAAACCTTTTCTAGTACGAAAGGTTGACGAATGCTCTGAACGAAACGATTTTTAAGTCTGCTCAAATAATTTCCATTGTATTTTTGGCATTGTATTGTTGATATAATACACTATTTTTTACTCACTCATCATTTCGTGGAATGACGAGTGGACTACGTATTTCACTTACAACCTATTTATTCGTAGGCACTAAGTACAGTTATCTTTAACTATGAATTTTCAGTCCCTGGTTCTATACTCCGGAGCTTTTGAGGCTTGTTTAACTGACTAAAAACATGAGTCATGGCTTTGACCCAGAAAGACGACCAAGCCTGGACGTGTCCTCGGTTCAACAGGAAACAGCCCGCAGAAAAATTTCCTTTCACTGCAACGCAGACTCAACAGCTCAGGTGTTGGGCTGTTCATGGCAGGAAATAACAGCTTTGCTTAGAGCCGAGTTACAACTGCCCAACTTCAGTGCAAAAAGACAATTCAGAGATAAAAACGCCAGCATTGTATGATTATACTGACCATGTGATGTCGCAAGATAGTGATTGTGTGTCTTGATCAAAAATTTATATGGTTAAGGGTTTATTAATCATACCCTAGTTGCGAGTAAGAACCACGCGGCCATTTCCTTTCAATAGCCAGTTCTTGCTTCATTCGAAGATGAGTTTTTTATAATTCAGAACTTAGTTTTCGATGTGCATGAGGATTGCGATTAATGCTTATAAATATCATAAAAAGTTATTGCCTCAAAATTTTCAATACTTTAGGAAGATATGCATCTTCAACTGTATTTTATAGCGTCTTAAGATTTTGCTGATTATAATTAGCTTCGTTTTAAGACGTCCGGATTAGACACTTTGTATACTTTTCTGTTAGTTTTCAGGTTCATATGACTCCTTGGTTCATTCAAAGGAATATTTAACCATTATACAAGTAAAATTTACTTCAACTCTTTCAGAGAATGTGGATGGCGCTACAGATTTGTTTTTTCTAATATGCTTCACAAATAGTCGGTTATGTTGAGGTCTGAATAATATTGTGATCAGACTTGGGCGTTGTTTGTTATTTTTTAATTATTCATGCCAATTTTGTGCTACATGAACTATGTGTATTGGTGTACTGCCATCTTGGAAATGGTATTAGCTAACAAGGAACAGTATTGGGGCAAGAAGATGGACTTTATCTAAAATAAATGGTCACAAAATCATTGCTAATATCTTACAACACGTGACAATGAATGGGACAAGAGAACTCTACAATGTGGTCGTCCAAATTATTGATCAACCTTTCCGTGTATCTGTACTGAAACAATGTAGTCAGGATTGCATTCTCTCTTGGCCACTTACGGACATAAACACATTTTAAGACAAAAAATGTGAAAACTTATTTTCATTAAAGAATATGAGTCCATGAATAAATGCATAGGAATCCTTGTAATTTAAAAAAAAAATTAAATTTCTTTTCAACGAAGTAGATTTCATATTATACGAAAAGTACTGATTTTCCGATGGTTACTCTTCCATTTCGTAGGTGCCAATTTAGCTCCACCACGATCATAGGGACACTCGTCATATGGTTTTTAACTATGATGCGCTTTTCAATTTGCCTTCATTTACTTTACTTTATGTTTTATCCTCAAATGCTCCGCTGTAGGAAAACTGCTTTTTGAATTCAGAGTCCATTGAAAAAAAAAAGAGTTTGGTTGTTTTGGTTGCGTATGCTCCGGCCGATTCAGCTCCTGTTATAATCTACCCTTTTGAAAAATATGTTACGACACGTACATCTCCTCAATTTGAGCTACTCCTTTGTAAAAAATGCTTGTATTAGTGCTTAAGAAAAATGCAAATTTATATCTTACCGATGAAATGCAATAAATTCTCCCCAGAATTGTTATACAGAAGTAAGAGAAAGTATGGAAATATTAAAGTAAGCACTCCTGTTGTGTTGTCCAACTTTTTGAATTTCATTGAAAATGTTGAGTCAATAAACTTTTCAATGAAATGGCAACATGTCGTTTTCTATACTTCAGTATTCACATACTGTTTCCTTGGCTTCTTTAGAATAATATGCCTGCACGTCAATCAATTTCAAGATTTTGAAACTATGACACTTGAAACTAACAAGTACTTGAGAGTATAGGTACTTGATATGATAGCATAGGTTTGGCAGTCACACGTTTTATTTGTGGTCTAAAATTAAATTATGCCAATCAAAGTTACTTGGTCCGTTAGGATGTCAAGTTACTGCGAGGTAATATACTCGTAGTTCTACTCTGGTTACACATTAGTACAGCAGAGCATCGTTAGTGCAGCAGTGTAAAAGCATGACATCTAATATTTAGCTCTCTGTAATAAATGCTACATTAAAAGCCTGCGTTGAAGTTCTTCGATTCGTCCACTCGGAGCGCACACGACACTAAAATCAGCTTTCTATTTGACAGCAACCAGCATCAGAACGAGAAAATTTTGTTCGTCGGCCGCAACCAATGTGATGGAAATGGACCAATATTATTAATACAAGGATCAGGTCAAGGGTAGGTCAATGTTACTCACAAGAGAATAATTTGAGGCTCTTTTTGTTTAGTACAGCCGCACAGTAGGAAACAAGGGCAAACCTTGACCTATATGCAGTGATATCTATCTCCATCATCACCCGGTTGTCCATAGGGTACAAAGTTTTCATCAAAACTTTCAAGGCTTTTCATTTCGTATTTCCGGATCAAGCTTTCTGAAAAAAAATATTATTTATATTTTTCCTGAGACTCTCGTGAGGTAGGTGACAAAGAATAGTTTTGTGAGAGTTTTGTATTCGGTCAAGATTTGGTTAAACTTATATGTACGTTGGCAGCCGAACATTTTTGTTCCTAAATCTTAAGCTATGGTTTTTTTTTTACCTTATAATAATCAACCAGATTTGTAGCATCAGGGCTCATTTAATTATTCACATTAATCATGATGTACCAACAAGGTGGTGCGCATGATCCATTCGTTGTCACAAGCATGAACGGAGGAACAAATTCAAACATTCATAACAAGGCTGAACCTCTGAGAACAAAACGGGAACGTCTGAGCTGAGGTCGTGTATGATTTGCTTGCCTTCTACTGTTGGAATATTTTATCATTTCAGAGCAAACACCAAACATGTGCTTAGTATTTCACTGATTCACATTATTAATCGACTGAGAAAAAAACGGATTGCCCTCGTTGTATGTTTCTGAAGAATTGCTGAAGTGCATGTGTCCAGGACTAAGAACTTAATTGACTGCATTTTTTCCGATGGTATTACTTCCCGTTTACAGCAGTAGAATAAGTTATTTTAAAAGCAAATTATGTAATTGGAATTAACGTATGCAAAAGTGCTCAAATGAATTTTACTGTTTCGTAGTTGAAAACTCATACCTCCTCATCCAGCCATAAACTAACGAATGATTTAGAGAAAACAATAGAGATTTTTCTCGAGAAAGGAAGAGCGTGTGTGCATTACTCGGTCGTACAAGACGACTTGGTGTACTGGGAATTAGAGCTCGGAAATAAGAGACTTCCTCCACGGAACGAACCTTCCATCACCGACCACTGCTTAGACTCATGGCACCAATGCCCGCGTGTACTGTACGGTGAGTGTTCTGTATCATGAGCGTGTTAGGTAGAGTGAAATGTGTGTTATTGTGCAGTAATAGATTAAACGTGAATGAATGTAAACTAAGAATGAAGTGCAACAGTGAGCATTAATTTCATACCAGAGGTTGGGGAAGGCTTGTAAATAGACTTTTCTTTGCAATGAATATGGTGTTCATGTTCAGTGTTTATGTTTTGAGTGTTCAAAGGACAAAAAGACTAATCCTCACTGTGTCAATTATGGGAGTTTAGGTTTTATCATATCACGATATATACACGTATGGTTCACATTAAACTTGTTGCTCAGGCCTCTATTTGTGCTAGTAGAGTTTTCATCAATGATAGTCTGAAATTCCTGAGAATTGAGTCCTAGGAGCGTCCTTTTCTTGGCTTGTCCTTTAGACTGAAATCATCCTTTTTGAAACGTGAAAAACATCTTTTGATAGTGTTTTCACTCACCACATAATTTTTTATAAATTTTTTTGCAGAATCTTGCTGCCGAAATTGCTACTACCAGTACCCTTTTGAAATTCACATAGTAAAATACGCCTTATGTGTTCTTCTCTAGGAGTGTACATTTGGGTCAACAATAGTTGTTTATTATAATAATTTTAGCAAAATCTGAGAGAAGAAAAAACATTTTAGTCATTTAGTTGGCTACACATACATCATTTATAAGTTATATTGATGTAATGATGCCCTAAAATTGTAACTCTAAAAACGTACAGACCTTTTGTTACAGCCTGATATTTATGTATAGTATATTTGTACACCTGAAATATCTTTATTTGCTCGTAATGCATCCTGGCAGCCTTCGCTCTTCTAAGCCCCCATAATTTTACCACTGCACGATGCAAAATATATGACCACCAGCTTGAGAGAAGAATATTGTTCCAGTCCCTATTGATCCATGACTTGCATCGCGCACTTATCAGCTATGAGGTCCTCGGAGTAAGGTAGTTCATTCACGACTGCAAGGAAGAACATAAGAATATTTAGGTATAGTATTTGTTTGTATCGTAATATGACGGTGAAGGATCGGAAGCTATATTACAGGACATTTCTGTTCCAGTAACAATTAATTTAAATTAGCTCCGCTCTGATAATAGAGATGATAGAAACCGAACAGAGCATGGACTTTCTTTTTTCACTCTATTCATTTGAAACAATATTACAGGTAAATGAAACATCTTTCAATCTCATTTAAATAAACTTTTTAAAATAATATTCTGTGAATCAAATTCCTGCACATTCCTGTTACAGGAATTATACGTTTTTGTACGTACTTCTAATAAACAAGTTCTTCTCGGACTTGTAAATTTTATGGCAATTTTTCTATAATACCTATACTATTCAATCATTTTAATTTTTAATCCTTGTTACCCGACCTTCAATTTGCTACAATCGCACCTATATATGTTTGACTGGCCTTATAAAAACTAATACTTAAACTCTTTTTAATGGATACTGACACAATCTAATAAGAATAAAAACAACATAAAAATATAAATTCAAATTTAACATTAATTGTGACAACGATATCACTTTATCTAACAACGTGAATATCAGAACTAATTTGAAACACATATTCTAGGAGTCTTCATGTGCTTCACTTACTTCTTCATGATAAGTTTGACTTGTCACTTCGGTCACTTCGTAACTTGTTTACATTTGTGAAGCGGATGCCTGTGTGTCAGTCGTAAGTCAGATAAGCTCAGATACAAATGCTCAACTCGAACTATCATATTACAATTACAGGGGAGTGGGTGTATGCTATAGTTACCCTCGATAAATGCTTTTTATTAAGAAAGCTTTAGAAAATATGTTCAAAAGAGGCATTCACTGTGTCAGATAAAGCACACGATGTTTTAGAGAGTAACGCCATGTAACGCTGAGTAACGCCATGTGTGTATTCTGGTGACTAATCTCCAAGAAAGGCTACCATTTAAATACTTTTCTCTGGATATTGTACGATATTAATACGTAGAAGTGGGAGTGACAGAACTCTGGCAAGACACCCGCTCCAGTGCGTGTACCTCTATCAACATTTCAGTTGCCTACAAATTTACTTGCACATTCAGTTACGCCAAAATTGGGATTCATTTTGAGTGAAACGTTTTTGAATTAGGAATTTAAAGTGAACAGTGAATTTCAAAATACTTGAACCACAAGTAAAACCTTCACGACAAATGAACGATCATCTCTGCTTTCTCTTGTTCTTTGGTGGAGAAGGCACGCATACCATAAAACTCAGATCTCGATCGAGTATCAGCATTTCTGTCTAATTTTACTTTTATTTTTTATTTATCTCTTTTCAGATGTTTACGCTTCATCTTTTACCACTAGGATGCGGATCTGTAAGCTGAGACTCTCATACATTGTTCAATAGAGAAGTCTCATAAATTCCATCTTTGTTGCAAGGAGATGTCAGAGCATCTTGATAATAAACTAAGAACGCGACAAACTCAACGTAACGGGTTAAATCTAGCTGTTAATAAATCTTAAACATAGGAGTGAGCGATTTGGTATGATAACTTTTTCTTGCTATTAGAAGTTGCCGAGCACGATTACCCTGAAATATGAAAGCTGAAAATATTGTTATCAGTTTGCATGAGATGGTGATCAGATAGAGCGAGGGAGTTAAAAAGAATGGTATTTGTTTTTTACCTGGACAACAGAACATGCACTTCAATGGTTGAGCGATGAGTGGCCATGGGACATCTATCTGAAGGAAAACAATTCTTCTTCTTTCAGGTATTAACATGTGAAACTTTCATGTTGCTCAGTGTTATCTTTTTGTTTTATCATGGAATATATCGCTGTCTATAACAAACCAACCGTCCTTTACTCCCCCAATCTGACCGATCACATGTCTTCCGGTGCGTGAAATCGAAACTCTCACTTCTATGAACTGGCTTCACATTATTTACTGAAGGATGTCATTCGAAACAAATAAAGACTTAGCTTCAGGTTGCAGAACTTTATTTGTGAATAACTTATCTGCAATCAATTCCTTATTGTTATTGTGCTAAATAATGCACAACTTACGCCTCATTTGGGATACTTCTGGGCTTATAGGACACATAGCAGAGGTGGTGAGCTATTTTTAGTATGGTAATATTCTCTGTAGAACATAGATATGCATGAATAAGGATGAACAAATCTGTAAGCACATATATAACTTAACATATATTGTAATGAAGGTTTTGTATTCAATTTCTTCATTTTATTTTTTGTTGAATGTTTGAATGCTGCTTACGTCCTCTAGAGTTTGCTTGATGCTATACTTTGCTGCAATCTTAAATTTTCGTACATTGAAATCTGAATCTAATACATGAATTGATGAAACGCTATGGGATTGTGAGATAATAATAAACCTGATTTGTGTCATTGAAGCGTTACAGAAAAGACGCGAACTACAAGGTAGCTGCTTCTGCTGCAACTTGAGTTAAAACACGAGCAGCAAATTCTACGAGTCTTGGTTATTTTCCTGACCGCTATAATGATCAGCGCTAAGTGCCATATAATTTGTACCAAGGCAGAAGCCGTGTCTCCGGTTAATATAAATGTTACGACATTATAGTTCTCACAGTAATTTCAGTCATGTAGAAAATGTTCATGCGTTGAGTGACTTTGTATTTTATTAACAGAAATGCTGTGTTTTGCAAGAATTGCAAAATTCTCTATCCCGTTATTTCATATTAACTAATTTGCGCGTGTAGGCACAATTTTTGATAATAATTTCACAGGTTTATATAAAAATGGGAATTCGCTATGCAGAACTATGTCCTAGTGCCATTTTTATTCGTTGAAATACCTTATAACTTGTAACTGCAGCATGGCAGGTAGTTAAATATGTGTATTAAACGGCGTGGACTTTTGTCCAAAAAGCCCTATAAATGGGGAACACACAGTGAAGTTAGTTAAATATGTGTATCAAACTCCGTGGACTTTTCACATTTCTTTGCAGTCTCGGGCCTGGTTAACGGGAGCACTTGTATGCTAGGTGCTGACTACTGTATTAATATCAGTTTGTTTGCAATGAATATATTAGTGAAATATTTCAGCTGTCATCATATGATATATGAATATCATGATAATATGATGCTTTACGTCTATTAATACATGGTTTTAGAACATGGTTACAGGATGATGACATACATATTACGATGGACAATAATAGTGACTACATACGTTGTGAAGGATTGAAAACATGGTGTAATTTCTGACAAACACATATTTTGAATTTCAGTAGTATATGGTGAAACTATCTTACAGAAATACAGACATAAATGTTTTGAAAATATTATAACTGAACAACATTAACCCTTTCGATACCGTGAATCAGGTTTAAGTTATTTATGTCATTTTTCCACTCGAATTGCTTCATTATAGGCTATATAAGTTTAGTAGTGGATCAAAATAAATATTTTTTCATAATTTTGAAAAATTTTGCATAATTGTGAATTGTGAAATTTTTACCCTCGTTTAGTTTCTACGGCTGCAAAATTGGAGCGGTACTTATATGTACCATAAGTATCAAAAGGGTTAAAAGATCATATCAGCATGAAAAATAGCATGATATAATATTAGAACACAAACACAAGCAAAAAAGTATCCGTCAATACATATTAAGTAATTTAAGTGTTTTTATAGAAGCAGGACTTGTTTATATCCCTACCAAACGATTAATTAAAATTTATGTAATGAATAATATGGAAATATTGTTCAGACAGTTGGATTTGGTTGTTTGAAAAACAAGACGCTTTAGAAATGTTTAGGGAAAAGTCTTTCCATTCATTAAAAAAGGAATTAAAATTTATTTTTTAACATATCAGGAGGTTTCTAGTATTTTCCACCACACCTTTTCTTGAATTTTAAAGGAAAAACTAACAGGCGATTTATATTGCAAATATCCTTTTATGCATTTCATACGAACTTTTAAGGGACATCTGGTTTGTTTTCAGTTCAATTATTCATAATGTACATAAGATGGAAACCAAAGCATGTCATTCCGATGCAAGCGCCTGCCACTACTTCAGAACAAGACAGGATGATACTTGTTGAGTCCACTGCGTTCTGAGCTATTTCACTGTACGAAACTGGGCTATCAACTTCCTTTGGATTCACACAATAGAGTCAAAAATTTATTTAGAGAGGTTAGAGTATCGAACTCATTTGGTGTGGTACGTTCTTGTCAAATTTCCAAGATATTCTTAGTTAAATCTTGCGGCTGTCGTTCACGTAAAAAAGTTGGAAATCCATTTAAAGTTATTAGAGTATGAAACTTTTTTGGGGTGATACGTGCTTATAAAAGCTTCAGGTGTAGTAAAATGTAGCTTGTTGAGCGCCCTCACAAGGCATATTTGCTATTTTCTGGCTGTTCGAGCGTTCTGAGAAGGTGTATCTTGATCATGCTTGAGGCTGTGGCTGCCTCAAGAGAATCCAGCGGCATTATCTGGCTGAGCAAAAGTTTACAGGCAAATGCGCTCATGTGCGAAATATGTTTGTCGACCAAACTTTGCAATCGAAAAACTGCCACATCGGATGTAACGAAGCGTTCTGAAATGCTTTTTCTATGCTTTTTTTCCAGGTGAATAATTTATGAGAGTAGAGGCTGTATTAGTGTAGAATAAAGATTTATCCATTTGTATCCTGATAACAACGAGGATACAAATGGATATGCGAACATTGCTATTGACATACAACTCAAAGTTACATTCATTTTCTATTTCCCAATGCATAGAGAAGCAAAAATAGTTTTCATACATGTACAGTTTTTGCTTTAGACTTCAATTCTGCTGGAACGTTTTTGAATGATCAAAAAATATAATAGGGAAACGTTCAATATCTGATATTTTCGTTCTTACAGAAAATCGAATTCCATCAAATAATAAAAACTATGCATTTGAAAAGGTTGCGTTACTTCGACTGAGAAATTCTTGAAAAGAATGAAAAAGAACACTAGGTGTGACTTCTGAGGCTTTTAGCTGAGGAGATTTTCTGTAGAAACATTTGACGAGTCTTTCTGCGAACCGACAAAACATGCGTCACTTCTGGGAAACTATTAATGAGTTTTCAGTTTTACAAAGTCTCAATCAAAAATCAACAATTGTTTCAAGAGCAGGAAGTAACTAATATTTTTTAACATTAATAATAAAGATGTACTGAACTTTATTTATCTTTACCTTTTAAGCCTTGCCTTTCAGTTCCATTCTGGCTTCAGACACTTGAAACCAGCCAAATGAGACTGAAAACTTCAGTTATTTGTAACTGCACGTCCTATTTTTACGTTTACCCTTTGCAATCTTAACGTAAGATTGTGCTCAAATAATGAAATTTAAAAATAATTAATACAATTATTACCACTTGTGTGATTATCATCGCTTCTTCATGAGAAAAATCTTGCCTTGCTTTGTTTGATTATATATTAAAGTGCAAAATTCGAATCGTATCCATATATTCAATGCATATCTTGACATAACTTACAGCACTAGGTATTTGATCTGGACAAACATCGAAAAATAAATTCTGCTTCAAGCAGAGCCAAAATCATTTTTCTGGTGTTTGAAAATGTATGTTGCATTAAACTTCTAATTTAGAAAAATGTCTATTCAAGACTGTCAGTTCCAGTATGAAGTGGAACTCTGTTCTATAATACTTCTCTAACGGTACCCAAACTTTCTCTGTCCAATGAAAATTAATTCAATTATTACGTTTTATTGCAAAGCTTTGAAAGTAAGAAGTACGTTTGTCATGAGTCGTTCCTCGTGTATTAGCTTTGAGGATATTTTATGGGACTTGGAGACACGAATTTCAGTGTGGTTTTGAGAAGGGCTGGTTGTCGCACCTCACTCGTCCCACAACACAGTTGTTGAAGACATTGGTGCCCCTCAATAAAAGTAAGTGACATATGAACACATAATAAAATACTGCCTCGCTTGAACACAAGACAAAACCTAAGTTTCAAGCAGTCACTTGTCAGTAGCATCATGATGGGAAATTTATCTCTAAGCTGCGCAAATTAATACGGAAAATTGATATCAAATTAAAACTAAATAAGTTTAAAAGTAACTATGAAATATGTGTAATTTTAAAAATTTAAAATTCATATATGAACGGGAAATTTTGTCCAATACAACACTTTTTAATTTTTGATTTTTAAACATACATGTATTACAATGATAGACATGGTCTCTGATAGGTGAAGGTAAGGGGAACATTAATACGTATCTCATCTAGTAACTGCCTTGCTGCTATCCACTCTACAGCCTAGAACTCCGGAGTTAGAAATTGCACTGATACACGTAATCCACACATTTATTTGAATATAGGGAAAACTTTCAATTAAATTAAAAAGATATCGTTACAGCCTGAGAAGTAGACCTAATATAAAATTCCTATATGCGATAGCTATAAAATTGGTTTCAAAGGACCAATTGTAAGCACTGTTAAATTCTCGTTATTTATTCTTTCACAATGAAAAGGAGAGTATTAGAATAGCAAAAAGAATTTGAATGATCACTAATGACCTACCGAAAATAAGAGTGAAAACTCATGTCTCTAATATAAACAAGAGGATTACCTTTTCTAAGAGGATTACCTCATAACGCTAAGTCTTCAAGATAAGTGCAAACTTTGAAGTCATTAATTTAAGATCTTTATACCGTACCAAATGCTAGTCATAATCTTTTGTGTGAGTTTAATTGAAGATCCAAGGATTTATAATCGAAAATATTTCTTTTATGACCAGAGGAAAATATATTACAAAAATGTTGAGTCTTCGGATGAGGCATAGCATTTACCCCAGTCTTTACTAACACATACACTACAAGTTTAAATGTCGCACGCTATCTGAAAAAATATGTGTTGTGGAAAATATAATTTTTTTGTTGCCTCTGAGGAAATGTTCGTGAAAAAACAAGGCTACAAAATGATGAAGATTGTCACGCTCTTATTCTGAAATTATTAGAAAGAATAAGGCTATAAGAACGAACCTTCTGGCCCATTCTTGGGTCGGATAACCACTCCGATAATTATCCGGTTACCCAAGTCCCATGCCGTAATTCTAGCCGCGCCAACCATGACGGCAGCGGGATTCGAACCCGGGTCTTCCCGTTCGCAAGCGGATTCGCTCACCAGTCGACCAAGCTGGCGATAAGAAACATTTCACAACAGTTCACATATGCATATCTTCCTCAATCAAAGTCGTTTTCGATGCTAATCTTTGTTGCTTATGACATTGTGTAGCAGGAGCAGCAAAATGTACACCATGTCATAATGAGCGGCAAGAGCCACTGGTAATACAGATTAACAATTTGGATTTTTCTCGGAGCTTAAGAGGACCACATAATTTCATAAAAAAGTTTGAAGCTAGAATGAGCTAAAAATCCAGAAGGATCAAGGAAAACGTATTTCGCAAACGAAATGAAAACTTCCCTTATACTCATTTCTAGGACCGTTAAAAGTAGGAAGATTAAGTCGGTGGTCTTAAAAAACATGTTTTTGTCAGGTAAAGCCGACGAGAATATTCTGTTGAGAAACGTAGAAACATATTAGATTGACTCACTATGTCTAATCTAGAATGTATGCATTCATATAAAACCTATAATAGATGTGCAAATTATTTCATTCGAATGGATGAATATGAATCCAACTCATGTTCAGCTGGAGCATTACATTGATAATATATGACGAAAGTTTAGTTAATAAGCATTAAACCCTGCGTACGAATACGCCATAAGACATAAATCTTTCAAATAATGTCATATTTTTTCAAAAAAGTGACACGAAGATTCATTTTGGACTGAATTTTGTAGAGATTATATGAACAACGTTCACGATAGAGCTTAGCACAACGTCGTTTTCAAGAGTTTATTGGTCGTACTGGAAAGAAATTCAATCAATTTCAACAGTGTTTTGGGTTTCGGTGTCTGAAAAACTAGTTTTATTTGGTTTTTATTGAGAATTTTTGTGCACTTGTTAACACTTTTTGTCAGTCATCGTATCGAAGGCATCAGGAAACAGTCACCCGTCGTTCGCGATTTCCAAAAGTGTTATTGCAACGAGCAGTAGAGCGTCATTTTATTCATCCCTCTGAATTTAATGAAACCTAATATCATAATATCTTTCCTTTAAATAAACTTTATTTAAACTAAAATATCAACCCCCTTGCTCTGTAAACTTTTACAACTACTAGCAGCTCTGTATTTCGCTGGACATAAATTGTAGCGGTTAGAGAGTTAGTGGGAGTATAACCATAGTTTGACACTTTATACTGGTACGAAAACTTATGCTTCGTCCTGTCCTTGATCGACATTCAAACTATTTCAATCTAAAAAATACTTAATATTCCGAGATGACACCTAAAATTTCACAACTATTTATAATTTTGTTATGAAAGTTCTCGAGCAATGTTTATGCTCCGTAGACAATATCATGAAAGTGAATATTTTGTTAACAATGGATGAAAAATTCAAAATTATATTGGTGTATACTGTACTGTAAATCAGGGTAAATAATCAAACGAGACGAAATTCAAAAATTCTATCCGAAGCAAAAGAGATGACGTGCATCTGACACTGACAGTCGTTTCCAAACTACTTTAGCGTCTGAACTAAAAGCGATTGATTACTTTTATACCAATAAACATCACAATTTATTTTCCCTGAAGTTTACATTTTTATTCAAAATTGAAATGTTCGAATGATGAAGATTGATTATACATATTTTAGATGTTACACATAAACATGAATTATTACTACATTTGACAGCTCCCGTTGAAATTTCACGGTATGAATTTGGCTAATTTGAAATTATCATAGAGATGAATGTATTAAAGATATACGAAGAATTATAGTGTTTTAAATGAATACTTTTCATTAAAATGTATGTACAGGACTTTCATTTTGTATCTTATCTACCGATAACATAGCCCAGAGAGTACCCGTTGAAATTTCTTTGTTTAAAAGTGGTAATATTAAAGATTTAGGTAGTAATATAGGGTTTTTAGTAATACCCGTGGTACTTTCAAAATCTGAATATTTTTCATGAATATATACAGAACTTCCATTTTGTATCGTATCTATCGATAACATGGCCATGTAAGAAAAGAAAGCTAACAACGGAAAAAAGTTTAGTATTTTATAGTGATTCAGTGCCCTTGGTATCCACAATACAATGTCTATAATAGAGGCATACCCGTTCTGATTTCAGTTAAATAATTTTTCTTCAGTAATAGATAAGAAGTAATGGGAGAGATACACACATATAAAGAGATAATGAGACAGAGAGATGAAGAGAGAGAAAGATAGAGAGAGAGAGAGACAGAGAGACAGAGAGAGAGAGATGGAGATATACTGTCTGTTATATATGTAGATAGGAGCTATTTGTTCATAATTTTTCAAAGGATTTACTGCCAGCTGGAATCATGTCACAAACAAAAAATCAATGAATTTTTAATAAATACTAATTCGACTGGTGTTATTAAATAGATGGTTCGAATTGTACTTAATTAGGAATTTTAATACAGACAGAGTCCAGC
>VCRD01002838.1:35623-65277 GCA_006783055.1 Trinorchestia longiramus
TCCATCAAATAATAACAACTATGCATTTGAAAAGGTTGTGTTACTTCGACTGAGAAATTCTTGAAAAGAATGAAAAAGAACACTAGGTGTGACTTCTGAGGCTTTTAGCTGAGGAGATGTTCTAAAGAAACATCTGACGAGTCTTTCTGCGAACCGACAAAACATGCGTCACTTCTGGGAAATTATTAATGAGTTTTCAGTTTTACAAAGTCTCAATCAAAAATCAACAATTGTTTCAAGAGCAGGAAGTAACTAATATCTTTTAACATTAATAATAAAGATGTACTGAACTTTATTTATCTTTACCTTTTAAGCCTTGCCTTTCAGTTCCATTCTGGCTTCACACACTTGAAACCAGTCAAATGAGACTGAAAACTTCAGTTATTTGTAACTGCACGTCTTATTTTCACGTTTACCCTTTGCAATTTTAACGTAAGATTGTGCTCAAACAATGAAATTTTAAAATAATTAATACAATTATTACCACTTGTGTGATTATCATCGCTTCTTCATGAGAAAAATCTTGCCTTGCTTTGTTTGATTATATATTAAAGTACAAAATTCGAATCGTATCCATATATTCAATGCACATCATGACGCAACTTACAGCGCTAGGAATTTGATCAGGTCAAACATCGAAAAATAAATTCTGCTTCAATCAGAGCCCGAATCATTTTTCTGGTGTGTGAAAATGTATCTTGCATTAAACTTCTAATTTAGAAAAATGTCTATTCAAGACTGTCAGTTGCAGTATGAAGTGGAACTCTGTTCTACTTCGAACGGTACGCAAACTTTCTCTGTCCAATGAAAATTAATTCAATTATTACGTTTTATTTCAAAGCTTTGAAAGTAAGAAGTACGTTTGTCATGAGTCGTTCCTCGTGTATTAGCTTTGAGAATATTTTATGGGACTTGGAGACACGAATTTCAGTGTGGTTTTGAGAATGGTGGGTTGTCGCACCTCACTCGTCCCACAACACAGTTGTTGAAGACATTGGTGCCCCTTAATAGAAGTAAGTGGCATATGAACACATAATAAAATACTGCCTCGCTTGAACACAAGACAAAACCTAAGTTTCAAGCAGTCACTTGTCAGTAGCATCATGATGGGAAATTTATCTCTAAGCTGTACAAATTAATACGGAAAATTGATATCAAATTAAAACTAAATAAGTTTAAAAGTAACTATTAAAATTGCGTAATTTTAAAAATTAAAAATTCTTATATGAATGAGAAATTTCATCTAATACAACACTTTTAAATTTTTGATTTTTAAACATACATATATCACAATGATAGACATGGTCTCTGATAGGTGAAGGTAAAGGGAACATTAATACGTATCTCGTCTAGTAACTGTCTTGTTGCTATCCACTCTACAGCCTAGAACTCCGGAGTTAGAAATTGCACTGATACATGTAATCCACAAATATATTTGAATATAGGGAAAACTTTCAACTAAATTAAAAAGATATCGTTACAGCCTGAGAAGGAGACCTAATATAAAATTCCTATATGCGATAGCTATAAAATTGGTTTCAAAGAACCAATTGTAAGCACTGTTAAATTCTCGTTATTTATTCTTTCACAATGAAAAGTAGAGTATTAGAATAGCAAAAAGAATGTGAATGATCACTAATGACCTCCCGAAAATAAGAGTGAAAACTCATGTCTCAAATATAAACAAGAGGATTACCTTTTCTAAGAGGATTACCTTATAACGCTAAGTCTTCAAGATAAGTGCAAACTTTGAAGTCATTAATTTAAGATCTTTATACCGTACTAAATGCTAGTCATAATCTTTTGTGTGAGTTTAATTGAAGATCCAAGGATTCACAATCGAAAATATTTCTTTTATGACCAGAGGAAAATATATTACAAAAATGTTGAGTCTTCGGATGAGGCATAGCATTTACCCCAGTCTTTACTAACACATACACTACAAGTTTAAATGTCGCACGCTATCTGAAAAAATATGTGTTGTAGAAAACCTCATTTTTTTGTTGCCTCTGAGGAAATGTTCGTGAAAAAACAAGGCTACAAAATGATGAAGATTGTCACGCTCTTATTCTGAAATTATTAGAATAGAATAAGGCTATAAGAACGAACCTTCTGGCCCATTCTTGGGTCGGATAACCACTCCGATAATTATCCGGTTACCCAAGTCCCATGCCGTAATTCTAGCCGCGCCAACCATGACGGCAGCGGGATTTGAACCCGGGTCTTCCCGTTCGTAAGCGGATTCGCGCACAAGTCGACCAAACTGGCGATAAGAAACATTTCACAACAGTTCACAAATGCATATCTTCCTCAATCAAAGTCGTTTTCGATGCTAATCTTTCTTACTTATGACATGGTGTAGCAAGAGCAGCAAAATGTACACCATGTCATAATGAGCGGCAAGAGCCACTGGTAGTACAGATTAACAATTTGGATTTTTCTCGGAGCTTAAGAGGACTACATAATTTCATAAAAAAGTTTGAAGCTAGAATGAGCTAAAAATCCAGAAGGATCAAGGAAAACGTATTTCGCAAACGAAATAAAACTTCCCTTATACTCATTTCTAGGACCGTTAAAAGTAGGGAGATTAGGTCGGTGGTCTTAAAAAACATGTTTTTGTCAGGTAAAGCCGACGAGAATATTCTGTTGAGAAACGTAGAAACATATTAGATTGACTCACTATGTCTAATCTAGAATGTATGCATGTATATAAAACCTATAATAGATGTGCAAATTATCTCATTCGAATGGATGAATATGAATCCAACTCATGTTCAGCTGGCGCATTACATTGATAATATATGACGAAAGTTTAGTTAATAAGCATTAAACCCTGTGTACGAATACGCCATAAGACATAAATCTTTCA
The DNA here is from genome assembly GCA_006783055.1 of Trinorchestia longiramus. Taxonomy (NCBI): domain Eukaryota; kingdom Metazoa; phylum Arthropoda; class Malacostraca; order Amphipoda; family Talitridae; genus Trinorchestia; species Trinorchestia longiramus. The sequence continues at coordinate 38,493 of VCRD01002838.1, forward strand.
AATAATGTCATATTTTTCAAAAAAGTGACACGAAGATTCATTTTGGACTGAATTTTGTAGAGATTATATGAACAACGTTCACGATAGAGCTTAGCACAACGTCGTTTTCAAGAGTTTATTGGTCGTACTGGAAAGAAATTTAATCAATTTCAACAGTGTTTTGGGTTTTGGTGTCTGAAAAACTAGTTTTATTTGGTTTTTATTGAGAATTTTTGTGCACTTGTTAACACTTTTTTCAGTCATCGTATCGAAGGCATCAGGAAACAGTCACCCGTCGTTCGCGATTTCCAAAAGTGTTATTGCAACGAGCAGTAGAGCATTTTATTCGTCCCTCTGAATTTAATGAAACCTAATATCATAATATCTTTCCTATAAACTTTATTTAAACTAAAATATTAACCCCCTTGCTCTGTAAACTTTTACAACTACTAGCAGCTCTGTATTTCGCTGGACATAAATTGTAGCGGTTAGAGAGTTAGTGGGAGTACAACCATAGTTTGACACTTTATACTGGTACGAAAACTTATGCTTCGTCCTGTCCTTGATCGACATTCAAACTATTTCAATCTAAAAAATACTTAATATTCCGAGATGACACATAAAATTTCACAACTGTTTTATAATTTTGTTATGAAAGTTCTCGAGCAATGTTTATGCTCCGTAGACAATATCATGAAAGTGAATATTTTGTTAACAATGGATGAAAAATTCAAAATTATATTGGTGTATACAGTACTGTAAATCAGGGTAAATAATCAAACGAGACGAAATTCAAAAATTCTATCCGAAGCAAAAGAGATGACGTGCATCTGACGCTGACAGTCGTTTCCGAACTACTTTAGCGTCTGAACTGAAAGCGATTGATTACTTTTATACCAATAAACATCACAATTTATTTTCCCTGAAGTTTACATTTTTATTCGAAATTGAAATATTCGAATGATGAAGATTGATTATACATATTTTAGATGTTACACATAAACATGAATTATTACTACATTTGACAGCTCCCGTTGAAATTTCACGGTATGAATTTGGCTAATTTGAAATTATTATAGAGATGAATGTATTAAAGATTTACGAAGAATTATAGTGTTTTAAATGAATACTTTTCATTGAAATGTATGTACAGGACTTTCATTCTGTATCTTATCTACCGATAACATAGCCCAGAGAGTACCCGTTGAAATTTCTTTTTTTAAAAGTGGTAATATTAAAGATTTAGGTAATAAAATACGGTTTTTAGTAATACCCGTGGTACTTTCAAAATCTGAATGTTTTTCATGAATATATACAGAACTTCCATTTTGTATCGTATCTACCGATAACATGGCCGTGTAAGAGAAGAAAGCTAATAACAGAAAAAAGTTTAGTATTTTATAGTGATTCAGTGCCCTTGGTATCCACAATACAATGTCTATAATAGAGGCATACCCGTTCTGATTTCAGTTGAATAATTTTTCTTCAGTAATAGATAAGAAGTAATGGGAGAGATACACACAGATAAAAAGATAATGAGACAGAGAGATGAAGAGAGAGAAAGATAGAGAGAGAGAGACAGAAAGAGAGAGATGGAGATATACTGTCTGTTATATATGTAGATAGGATTTATTTGTTCATAATTTTTTAAAGGATTCACTGCCAGCTGGAATCATATCACAAACAAAAAATCAATGAATTTTTAAGAAATACTAATTCGACTGGTGTTATTAAATAGATGGTTCAAATTGTACTTAATTAGGAATTTTAATACAGACAGAGTCCAGCCGCTAATTTTCATCAATCTTTTAACATATGGCGTTCATATCTGATAATCGTTCATATTAATAGTTTTATTAAATTGGAATATAATTAGGCACCTGTATTGAAAAAAACACTTGTACACGTAAAACTATTCCAGCACACACCAAATCTAGATGAATGCTCTACATATGCATTAAATTTTTACACGTATGATAAAATCAAATACTTGATATGAAACATTCATGATTAAAATGTCAAATTACAAGCGAATCTAAATTGTCACCATAGGTTAGATAAAAATACAGGGTGGCTCATAAGTAACGCACCCTTTTAAAAAATTAATAATAAATAAACTATGTAAGGTATAACGATGGGGATAATGGTAAACGATAGAGGAACTCTTAAAATTTATTTACATGTCGTATCCTGTCTACAGATACCCAGTGTATATTGCAGTAATACTTTATTTATTATTAATTTTTTAAAAGGGTGCGTTACTTATGCGCCACCCTGTATATGTTGAAAATCTCGTCGAGTGTTATTTTCCGCATGGTCGAGATACTTAAATACTTGATGTATAGTCCGTAGACTTTCTCGACATTCTTTCAGTGAACTAGATAGAAGCAGGTAATAGTGATGTTAATAATAGCGTTCAATAAATAAGTACTATTTATTTAAACACTAGACAGTGCCTGTGAAAATTTCAAGGCTTAAGAGCGATTAAATTAGGGATTCTTGATCCCTAGTTATGTTATAAGTTTGATTAGATTTGATTAATTGAAAATTATTATATAGACGAATGTATTAAAAATTAGGACGAATGTTTTTCATGAACATTTACAACATTTACCACGGTTTAAAGTGATGAAATTAAAGATATATGAAATAAAATACGTTTTTTCAGTTCTGCCCGTGGTTCTATCAGAACCTGACTATTTTTCATGGATATACACAAAAGTTCCATTCTGTATCTTATCTAACGGTAACATGGCCGTGTAGGAAAGGGAGACTATTATAATAACAAGAAAAAATAGCGTATTCTATAGTGATCCGGTGCCTTTGGTATCCACAATACAATGCTTGTAATACATGCATACCCGTTCTGATTTCAGTTCAAGAATTTTTCTTCAGTAATAGATAGGAAGTAATGGAACGGACACACACAGATACAGAGAGAGAGAGAGAGAGAGAGACAGAGAGGGACGGAGATACACTATGTATTATATAAATAAAGAAGAAAAACGGTTTTCTTGAGTTCTAATCTGCTTATGAATTTTGCATTAAAAATATTTTGCTAGCGTTTACTTCAACATGCGAATACCTGCATAGGATATGTAATATAGCAACGAAAATAATTTTTTCCCGTTAAACAGACACTTGCTGCTGTAATATTTACAAAGCAGCTACTGCAACGAACAATTCTAATTATTATTGGCTGGACTTCACTGGGCTTATAGTTTTAGGCTGTAATCCAATCTTATGGTTGCTCACAATTTTCTGTTTCTTCGCAATATTGCCCAAGAAAAGGATTGTTATTGCCTACCCCAGAATTATTCAGAAACCAGAAGTTGAAAATGAATCCTCCTTCCAAATTAGTCTTCTCTTCCAATTCAATGGTTAGCTTAAAATGCTTAAAATAGTCATTAGCGAAATATTTTTCATGAGAAGTATTCCACTGTATAATCCACTATATAATAATACATAGTTTGTTGCTTGTTTGCTTGGTCTGTCTCTCTGTCACGCTCTTAGGGATTTAGACAAGAGAAAATTTGATTGGTTATATACATGTATTGTAAGCATTATATTGTTGATACCAAAGGCCCATCCATCAATATGAAAACTCCTTCGCAAAGCTCGCGTCCACTGGCAAATCGAACTAAAACATTCAGTAAAAAAAACACGAGAATTTTTACGTGTGGGTCTACTAGTAAATAATAATACACAGTTTGTTGCTTTCTTGCTTGGTCTGTCTCTCTGTCACGCTCTTAAGAAGTTAGATAAGAGGAAATTCGGCAAGGTACACATGCATTGTTAGCATTGAATTATGAATACCAAAGGCACACCCTTCAATGTAAAAACTCCTTCGCAAAGCCAACGTCCTCTGGCAAATTAAACGAAATATTTCAGTAAAGAACACACAAATTTTCACATGTGGGTCTATTAGTTTCTCATATTACTGAGGCACTGTGCAGGACCTTCAAAATTTTGAAATGATCGAGGGCTTAAATGGGCAAAAGAGGCAACATTGACTTCAGAGACACAGACCAAATTCCGGCTGCAAGAATTATTACCTTCGTACCAATTTTGGTACATTTTACTGCCAGCAGATTTTGTTACATTTGTGACAAATTCTACTTAAACTTGAAATATTTGGTACTATTGGCAAAAACCGATCCATAATATAATTCAGTTTGAATTTGAATACATTTTAATCATTATTTTTGCCCTATAGAGCCGTGAACACGACGTTTGGGGATAGATCAAACGTGTTCTGTTTCTGTTGAATACATAAAAGCGATTGTTTTGGGGAGTTGAGGCTGTAGGCAACCAGGGTCTTGCTTGTCATTGCAATCCCACGTTTCTACTGGCCGTGAAGTGACATCCGTAAGCGGAATGAAGTTCCTTCATTTTGTTGCAACTGTTATTGGTAATAGGACGCAAGGCTAGAAATAAATTGAGTGAACAAAGAAAAAGTGAATATTATTCAGACATTGGAAAATTTTGTAAAAAATAGCGTGATGAAAAGTTATGCGCCGAAGTTAGGACAAAAATAGATAGCGAATGAACGATTTGCTTCCTGGTTTGATGCCAGTAAGAACATTGAAAGTAGAGATTTTTGGAAAGTGTGTTCTTATGAAACAGCTGACAGTACAACACAACTGGAAATACATATGAATACTGAGGAGCAGCGTACAAACATAGGCCCTGTGAATCAATGCCCAACAGTAATAAATTTTTTGCAAGCAGGAACATGATCGACTCATTTAAAAAAATAGCACCAACTGAATTGAAACTTTATGCTTTTGTAGAAGAGCACAATTTGGTAATTGTAATAATGCTCCAGGTATGACAATTAATGTTTATTAAGATTGCCACTAAATACTGACCACTGACTCCTTAAATACAGACATAGAGTATGTACTTCTAATTCAAAATCCTTGCTGAAAATACAGTTTATATAATATGAAATTCTCAACAAAAGCTTGTTACAATCATGAAAGAAGCTTTTTTGAAATGAAATATAAAAATTTATCCGTTGAATTTGATGATCAAGAACTTACTTTTTAAAAAGTATGTATCTATGTATAGTATTTAAAGTTTTAACTTTATATCCTAATAGGTTTGATTCATTTCAAAATTTTTACTATTTTGTACTTTTTGCTGTAATTTAGTACCTTTTCAGCGTGATATTTGGTACTTTCTATAAAACCTGGCAGCCCTGGGCTCACTATTCCAGAGCACAGTGGCTGTTCAAAGTGCGTGTAATGAGGATGTGTCGTGTGATTCAATCCAGCACGTCAGGTGTTACCTCGTTCGCTGCAAGGGTAAGTTGAAAACTTGAGTGAGTATTTCTACGATATCAAGTTTGGGCGCTAAAATTGTTAGCCATCAACTACATTCCTTTGTAATTAATTTTGAAATCTACCTTTAATAATATAGAACGGAACCATTTTGTGTGATTTTTCATCTTATACTATTTTTTATTATGTGCTTAAACAATTAAATGAGGTAAGTGTGTGTTAAATACCTCTAAACTCTGGAAATTTCCATCAAATTTTCCTGAAAGTGTATCTCAAGATGGATAAAGTAGCGTGTATCATAGCACCTTGTAAATCAAGACTCTTGCATAATTCAAAATTTTCACTCCGAATTGACCGTGACAAGCGCACGGCGTCTGGAACTATTTTTAGTATTATTTTTTATTCTTTTTAGGAATGGAAGATGAGTATTGTTAAAACAAAATGCAAGGACGACAGTCTTATTGTCTTATGGGTTCAGTTATTGATAATAAATATGTTTGTTGGTTAGAACTTATCTTCTAAAGGCATCACTGAAAACTAAGCTTCACAAGAATGAATGAATTCCTTATACTGTATTTAAATCATAAGTTGGTTCCGTTCCAGCTGGGTCTAATACGATAAAAATTTAATTCGGGTCCATGCAACGCATCTGCTCGACATTCCAATGATTGTGAGAAAGTTAAAGATATTTCTGTTTTCTATATGTACATAGTTGCTAAAACAACATATTCTAGAATTTGTGCTTCATGGAAGTTATTAGTTTTGTAACACTTTCTGCAGCATCATGGGACGTTTGAAATGCCATTTAGAACAAATGAGATTGTTTTCCACTAAATATTCGAAGAACGGACTAAAACCCTTGATAAAATTCCGTATAGAACACGAAGTATGTTTGAGCTCAGTATTCTTTGCCAGGGACGGCAACAAATTGGTCGTATTTAATGATGCATGCAGATTGTTCTTTATTAAAAAGTGTTGAGTGGCGTCAATAGGCACCCGATGTAGGCGATGCATTGCAGTGACTTGTAACGAACATTAATTTGTTGGTGTAGAAGTTTAAGCTTTGATGCTGTTTTGCTCGTTGTTTTTGTGTGTAGACTTTAAATTAGCGAAATTCAACCTGGTGAGTGAGTGCTCATTATTTCGCCTCAATTATCATGACCCTCTATTCTAGAAAACACATGTTACCTTGCACAAGAACGTATATAGCACAGCTAATAATTTTTAACAATTGAAATAGAAATTCTATTTTTTTCTCGTTTTCCTCTGTGAGCTAAAAATATTTTTGGCATATAAAGTAAAAGTTTCGAAATTATTATGCTGAAAATTATTATGGACAGTATTGTATGAAGTTTAAGCTTCCAATTTTTGCTTGGCAAGTTCACTGTAAGAATTACTGCATCAAGTAACGCAGTGACGCAGCATGTGGGAGAAGATAGGGCATATAATTACTTATTATGCATACGCTGCATAATTAGTACACTGTTGGATGACGACTAATTTGAAGGGGATTAATCCTTCATTCCTTTAGCTTTACCTTAGCACAGAGTGTCACTTCTGATAGATCATGCGTTCCATAACAGATCATTGAAAAAATAACAAACTATAGCACGTGTATTCTGTTAGATGCACCATAGCACGTGTATCATGAATACGTCATAACACGTGCATGATAAATACATCACAAATACATGATAGCACGTCTATCACAAATACATTATAACACGTGTATCACAAATACATCATGACATGTGTATCATAAATATATAATAACACGTCGATCATGAATACACTATACCACGTGTATCACAAATACATGATACCACGTGTATCACAAATACATGATAACACGTGTATCACAAATATATGATAACACGTGTCTCACAAATACATGATAACACGTGTATCACAAATACATGATAACACGTGTATCACAAATACATGATAGCACGTGCATCACAAATACATGATAGCACGCGTATCACAAATACATTATAACACGTGCATCACAAATACATTATAACACGTGCATCACAAAACATGATAGCACGTGTATCACAAATACATGATAGCACGTGTATCAACTAATAGTTAGGACAGCAGACTTGAAGAGAAGCAGTGCCTGGTATCGGAGTTAAGGTTCTAGTAAACGCTTAGCGTAGTGCTGTTGCCTGCCTCAGTCTTGTGACTCCAAAAGATAGTGATCCTCCAAAAATTATTCCTTTATTAACATAGCTTCAATATGTCGTTTATGAACGACTGATTTCGTTTCAAGAATTTTCTCATTTCAGTTGTGCGTTTCATAACACTCGTACGTGCTGCCATGTTCTGAGTTCTACGAGCTGCTCATCTAGCGAGCAGTCTACGCTGCTCGTTCTCGGTAATGTTTTTTTTTAAACTGGGTAAATTTATTCCTTTTAAGACCAGTATAACATTTCTGGCCATCCATCACTCCAGATAAAAACATCTAGGCAAAATTTCAAACGAATAAATACTATTTCACAGCAATAAGTGTTTTCGAAGTTGAGTTGAATTGCACTGTAATTGAAACTTGTCTCGCAATAGTGATCTATTGCATCAATATTTCAATGAAATTGGAATGAAAAACATCATTGGAAGTCTATTGAAGTTCAATGTTTTGGAGAGCCCCGCTCAGCTGTGTTGTGATCATTAAAAGCTCACGTCAAGAAAGGTAATAATTCTATTACACCTAGGCATGAAATATCGTTGCCTCCAAATAAACAATCTCTTTGTCTATATCTTACGAGCGCTCGCTTTCTCTCTACTCGGCCCCTATCGTTCTCTCGTAGCTGTTCTAATTTGACTTATTAGTTACGTTCTCATGACAGTTCACAACGCTTTTTACCTCTTTAAACACTTCAATCTGAAACCAATTGAAAAGCATGATGCCTGAAAAAAGTAAATATTCAGGAGCCCTAAGTTTGAAAATGAATATCAATTTTCTACAATAATACTTTTTTGTAATTAATTTCAGAGTCTTTCAGGTTCACGATTATGCATGACATTTGTCAAAGCAGGCAGAACTATTTATATTCCATGGCAGTCGAGCGCGGCTCATACCCTCGCGCGCGATACATTTTGATGATTTGTATAAGTTTAATTACGGTATTATTTTTGTTCAACGATGTTCTCATTCGTAATTGGATTGTAAATGAGTCCGCGCAATTTTTCCCAAAGAATTTAAAATGCTGATTTTTTACGAATACTTGACGGTCATCATGGCAGTCCCTGAAGGGAATAAATTTAGTATAAAATTGTATCACCATGTATCACCTTGATTTATACTCATTTTTTCAACAATTCAATTTCATCAGCAGTTTCAATTGAGTTTACTCTAAGTTAGCATGATTTTTTTGCCAAAATTCGTGTAGGAAAGTAGACTAGGGAAGACTATTCTTCGAGGTCATCTCACGTCGACTCGATCGAATCTTCAAGTTTGTGACGTTCGATAGGAGATGAGGAATAACTTTCAGGAAAGTGTTTACCGTACCTTGGCTTTTCAAACAGCGTCAAGAGCGTTCTAGAAACGCGTTATCTACAGTAAATATAACTGTTTTTTTAAAAGGATGTTGGCTCATATTTCCGTGTGAGATATTTTAAAAGATTGAGCAAATAAAAACATTTGTAACTGCATACCTAACAGCATCATCTTTAGGTAAGTTATTGATAAAGTACACTGTACCCAATATATGAGAACTAGACAACTCCCGTGGAAGTTTCACAGTTTAGATTTTACTTATTTGAAAATATTATAGAGACGAATGTATTAAGGATTTACGACGAAATTATTATGCTTTAAATGAATGATTTTCACTAATATATATATAGAACTTCCACTTTGTATCTTATCTACCGATAACATGAACGTGTAAGAGAAGAAAGCTAATAATGGAAAAAATAGAATATTTTATAGTGATCCGGTGCCTTTGGTATCCACAATACAATGCTTGTAATACATGCATACCCGTTCTGATTTCAGTTCAATAATTTTTCTTCAGTAATAGATAGGAAGTAATGGGACGGACACACAGATAAAGAGATAAACAGATAGAGAGAGAGATAGAGATAGAGATACACTATGATGTATGTATGTAGATTACATTTTTCTGACGGTACTTGCTCTTTTCTATCTGGACATTTGTTTTGTATGAGTATTTAAGCCTTGATTTATGATGGAGGATATATATTGAAGGCAATTAAACTTACATAGTCCTTTTCGGACCTCAGGTGGTTCATAGGGGCTCCATTGAATGCGATTCGAAAGACGTACGATATTATTCTTCAGTTGCTGATGCGTTCTGGACAAAGGCTCGACAGCAGCTGACTGTTTGTCTTGCTCTCATGTATCATGAATACAAACCTAATATTCGAAAGCTTCCGCTTTGCGTGTGTAGAAAATGGCGTAAAAAATTTCATCTTGCCTAGGGAAATTTCACGTTGTCCTAATTTGATCGTCTTGTAAATTTTTCAGAGCGTCTAAAGGCACTGTGATTTTATTACGAGAAATGTGTTTGATGAAGTTAGTATTTGCGAACAAAATCCGAGTACAGACACAAAAAGTACATTTTTTCGGGGCGAGCTCTGCCGGCCTCCAGCCTCCTTGCTCTGGGCGATGGCAACAGATTAGAAGTTCTCAGAAATGAGGTACGTTAGGTCATGAAATACGACCAGCTTGGTGGTATGCATTAATTTCTTACAGGATTTATAATATCTTGCTTCCATCAAATGCAACGTCGCCCTTTTACTCCGAGACTACTAGAAATTTCCCGCAATGTTTCCCTTGTGTCCGAAACTTGGATGGATCTTCAGAAGGATTGCATTGGTGATTTGTGGTGCGTGTGAGCATTCTTTAGTAGTTCGACTTTTCACATTGTTAGCAAAATTAATTCGCCAAATTAAGCAAGGCTAGAAATGAGATATTCCCCAAATTTGCTCATTTCAGAGTGATTAGGAAACAAAAGTTGATTCTGGATAAAATCCTGATAATATCCCTTAAGATGAATAAATTAAAAAAATTAATCTCGTAATTAAGCACAGAAAATTTAAAATTAAGAGATTATATGGAACATAGCTTTGCTTTGGAATAGCGAAAGCAAAATTTCGACGACGAAACATTTGCATTTCTTGTTACCTAATATTTACGTGCTTGTGCTTATGTGCTATACACCTGCAACACATTACTGAACACACCTGCAACACAACATCACTTCATGCATATACTCGTGTTACAAGCTATATTTTACATGTTAATAGTTAATGGCAATTGTTTTAAGTAACGAAATTTTTGTGATTACGAGCACTGGTTCAGCTATCAAAAACAGCTCAATATTTATTATGTCTGTACACATTGTATTAACTTAAAATAGAGTGTTTTAATTCCTCCCATGTACACTGTGAAATAACGACTCACGATTTGGTTTCAGAAACTAACCAGTTTCAATTTTCTGAAAATCTAAATTTTTGCTCCACAACGCTGTGCGTCCAACTTTGTTAACGCCGCTAAAAATAACTAAAAGAATTCATTGAGTTCCTCACCCAGGCAACGGTTTGCTTTACAGTGGCGGATAAAGGCTGGTCGTTGCCTATCTGCTCTTTCTGGTGATGGAGTCGCGTTACAGTGGCTCAGTTTGTACACATGCTGTTCAATTCTTGCGATGCATCCGCATCAATTACCACGCCGTGCGGCCGCGTCAAAGTTAAGGTATTCTGCACATCGTGCTGCGTGGAATTGCTGCAAGGTTTCACGCTGTTTGCTGACAACAAAGTTTTCTTCTACAATAAAAATAATGTATTTTGTGCTCATTTACTTCAATGAAAATGTGAAAATTGTTGCGAGGTTGCTTGGAGTTATGAGTTAAGCTGTCGTGAAGCTATGGCTTGTAGTGCTGCTGGTGTCTCAAGCAAGGTGCTTTTGTCGTGAAACTGTGCTCTGGATTTTACTTAAGACGGTGCCCCGTTTTTTCTTAAAACGGCAAGTTTGTATTAGAAATGTCATATTTTTAATTCGTAATGGTTTTTCTTTGTGAGCACGCGTCATGTTTTTTCTGGAACACCGTCACATTTTTTCGTAAAACTTGCGTATTTTTTTGTGGAACTACTTTTTTCATGAAACCGTTACGTCTTAAAACAGCGTCCGCTCTGTGCTTGAAACAGCGCCAAGCATTCAGTGGAAGCTGCATCGTACATTTTTTGAACACTGCATCATGTATTTATCCCATTTGCATGACGAGTTTCGTCAGAGCTACATTATGCTCCTGTTTGAACTGGGCAATCCATCTACCTGACCCAGTTCTGGGGCAAGTTTTGAGCGACTTCCAAGTGTCTCGCCCAGCACGGAAGAATAACAGATCTGTATTGATGGAGGAGGCAGGAGTCCTGCTGTACTCAAGAGATCTAAAATCTTCCTCATCAGTCACTGTCATCACGGGCGGCTTGAAACTTTTCATCACGAGGCGTTGCTTCGAACCATTGCTCTGAACAGAGTTTTAAGTTCATTAGTGTTGTGGTAAGAAAATAAGTTTTCTGTTCAAATCAGTTCGTCAAAATTTTGCTAACGATTTATTACTTAGAATGCAGTATAAATACCGCTCGAGTAAAATAAAAACATCTAAAATTTTAAATATGCCATAAAGCAATCAAACCATGCATTTTTGTTTGTCAAACGATGTATGCCATCCTTCTCACACTTGTGATTCACAGCTCAAACACATGTTTACATAAACTAATCCGCCTTTTAAAAGCAGCCAATTACTCCAAATTTCAAGTAACAGTAGTTATTATACATGGTGATTAACTACGTTCGTTGCCAATGACGATTGGTCTATTCTACTTCTCCTTGTCAACGGTGTTTTCTCTTATTTCTTTGAGCAGAAAGATGAAAAATAAAAACTGCTAAAATTGTAACTGAAGCCAAATGCTCAAAATTTGTAATAAATAATGAAGCTAAATGTTCACAGTTCATAATAAATAATAAAACCAAATGTTCACAATTTGTAATAAATTATATGTTGCCTCATAATAATATTTCTAAAATAATATCTTATATGTTACCAGTCAAATAGAACTGTGTGATCACAAAGGTAGGACAGCGTTATCTATATATATCATATGACCAATAATTAAAATTCGGTCTTTCATTTAAAAATGCTCGGAAATGATCAATGCTGTTCTGATGCTGGACGTCCAATAAAAATATCTTCAAAAGCAAGAGGCTTATGTCGAGATTTACCGGGCCTGATTCTTTTACGAAAACAGCACACGTTGGAGTTCATTTGTGGTTGGTTTTGAGTATATTTCACGAGTGTTCGTTAGTATTCACGTTAAGACACAGAAATTAATTCATCACAATAATTTCTAGAGCTTAATTTCTGCTCGAGGGAAAAACTGATGTTCCTGAGTAACGACTGTCTTCAACTTATCTTATTTACTCCTTGTGACTGAGTTACTGAACAAACCTGCGTGTTGAGGGATACTCTGGCGTGTGTTGCTTGGGGATTTGCTTGGCAAATTCTGGTTTCCATGCGCACTAAAGAACTTCAATCACAGGAGCAGCAAGACAATAGGTCGAGGTTACTAAACTCAAAAATGAGAGAGCAGACGATCCTCTTTCTTTGTCAAGTTCACTTCACCAAGTGTCACTTGGAGTTCGTGGTAAAAGTTTTACCGCCTGTGATTTTGGGGTAAGGAGGGAAAAGAAGGAATTTGAGATTGCTAGAGCATGTGAAAAGCGAGACGAAATTTTGAGTACTAATTTCAAAAATTTCAGGCATTTTTCGGCATTCAGTGAAGTTCCCTTCTGCTTGAACTTGAAAAAACTGGTCAACTACAACCCATCGCACCTCATTAAAATAGCTATAGTAACTTAATATTGTGGGATGTATTATTGAGTTTAGAATGTATTATTGAGTTTATAATTAAATTTCATATAGAGTCAAAACATGGAATGACGTTAAATGAAGCAGTAGCCCAAGACAGAAACAACTAAATAGTCTTAGACTGAAATAACAAGAACTTCTGAATATCCTTTGTTACACAGTGGTACTGATTTACATAGACTTCGTGATTGGAAAATCATGACTAAAGACTACAGTTGATACAAAAGTGTGCAGAAAAGTAGACGGGCCAAAAGCGTTGGCTTACAGAGAACTTCACGCATTAGAGAATAAATAAATAAAAATAAAGTTCGCTGCAACACAACGTGAGGAGACGTGACGAAATTCATGGCAACGACGGGACACTCGAGCAGTGCGAGTGCGAACCTGAAAAATGAACTCAATTTCTTCGTAATTTGTTCATAGAAAATCGAGTTTTCGAACTTGGACTCACAGATCACAAGAACTCTTGAGGAAATCCGCACCAAACTGAAAAATAATGGAGAGGCGATGAAGTCTGTTATTTACACAGTGTGCGATGGAATCTTTACTTGGAACTAAAAAATTAAAACTAAAATTTAACTTATCATGAAGTAGTCTCTCGAGCGCTAAAAAGTCTGGTTTACATTGTTCTGCGTTAAAAAATCATTCGAAACCTTAAAAATCCTGTGGCTTTATCTTCTTTATCATTTTTGTATACTTAATTCCAGAATAACTGTTGGTTTTGGCAGTGATCATAATCTTTCTCACTATTAAAAGATTTCAATAGACACACCACTTACGACCTGAAATGAAAGGAAATTCAAGTAATTTGCTATCCTACATGCCACTATCAATTAAGTATTCACCGAGAGAAAGTTTCGATTTTGATGCACACCTCCAGAACGAGTATGATAAAATATATGTATATTGAAATATATATGAGAAATATATTTTTTGATCTTGATGCTGTCTTCTCGTACGAACCCTAAAAGCAAAAGCTAACGAGAGTTTGTATACTCTAACAAAAAATTAGTAAAATACTAGGACTAGATGAAAGTTCTAAAGCTCCGGAAGTCTTTTTCACTCAGTATTTAATCTTAAATGTAAATCTATAAAAAGTTCTGTTGAAGAACTAAATATGAACGAATAAGAAATTTTTTGAAGCTACGGAAAGAATTCTGTTTTGAAAACAGGCCGAATGAGTTTCAAAAACAAGTCCTACAAAGCAGTCTGGCAGATCCTTCTAATGATAATTTTCCATTTTTTTAAGTTTGAAATAGTGAAGTGGATTTCCTTTGTATTTGGTTTGCCAAGTCGTTCCCAATTTCTACTTTTTCTCTTGGCGGGACTGGTCGACAAATTTACCACTTGCTCTAGTGTCTGCGTTCTCGCTTCTTTCTTTACATTGTTTCTGGTCTGGTGAGCAAATAAAGGCTTCACGCCAAAGTTTCACAATACAGACATTCTGGTCGCTACTTCATCAGGAGTAGTTACTGATTTACGTCATGGTTATCTTTTTTTTCTGTAACTTGTCATAGATTTTGTCTCAGGTCGCATGGCAGCACCAGAAGTAGCTTGGATTGCAATTACACGTGCGTGCTTTGAATGCTTTACACATCTAACACGGCTTATACTTTTAAAAATATAACACTGAAATGTTTTGTGTTTTTATTGGAAAATATATGAAAAGCAGTCAAAAAACACTGTTCAGACTATCTTTTAATTGCAAATCTTCGCTTTCCTTTTTAGTTGTTCTGAGAGGAGATGCTTTTTGAGGCGTCCTCGCAGGCGCTCCAAAAAGTCGTGTTAATAATGTATGTAACACTGTAGGACCCCTCGTACATAATGTTGCCTTAGGTTCATTGGAACAACTAATAAAATTTAGTACTAATTCTGTTGCAGAGTATCTTGTGTATTTTCAAATATTTCTATTTATGAATTGAAGAGAAAGTCAATCATTGCCTTCACGCTTTAATGTTTTTATCGTGCAGAAATTTCCTTTCGTTTTTGTCTTTTTCTGTTGTATCTTTAATACATATATGCTACCAAAAACTGTTAATTGCTTTATACGAAGTAATTGCAGAAATAAAACAATACTCTAGATAGATATTTTTTAATGAAGTAACAGTGTGCGACGGGAACTGTATTTAAGGGTAAAGCTTGGGTGCATCTGAGCTAACAGCTCTGACGCCATCACGTGATGACTATGCCTTGATTATTATACTTCTTGTACCTCACTCTGCGCGTGTCCGTTCATGTCCGAGCCAGCTTTGTTATGTATGCTTTTTGGAGGGGAAAAACTACGTTCCATTCTAAGATAGAGAGGCATAATAAACGTCTCTTACATTACAGGAAGAGCTCATTGTAGAACTATAACTGAGATACAATTTAATGCTACTGCTGTCACAGGGTAATTCCATCAAGACTCTTAAGTAAGAACTTTTCTGCACGCATCAAGTACGTATTTTCAAAAATCACTTTAAAATTTCTTGATGATGATTCTAAAATGAATAAATACGCTTTATTCTTTCAAGACTTTTTAATATGTATTATCAGACGCAATTTGGATACTGATCTTTCATTATTCAAGCAGGAATCCCCAATTCACGTTAAGGGTTTTCCATTTTATACTAGTCATTTGAAACAGTTCTTGAATCATCTCATAGATCATAAAGCAGTGAACTTTTTATTCCGAGTAACTAATCCGAGATTGAAAGCTAGAGAATCGTATAATAATTGGCATAATGTATAATTTGTGCTTCTTCATGCTTATGTAATACTCCAAAATGCTTCACTATTAGCAGTTTCTTCAGCTGATAACTCCTCTTTGTAATTTTGGTTATGTTCTTATCGATTTTCTGTTGCATCAAAAGGCACCCAGAAAAAATTGCTCCGAACATTATCCCGCAAATCGAACAAAAGTACTAGTATTACGACAGAACAAATTCGAAGCATTTCAGGATGTAACTTTCATGAGATCCTGTAGCTGGTACGTGACTGTGCAACTTGCACGTGAATCTCTCCTGATATTGTCTTTTAGGTAGACATGTTCAGTTGAACTTTTTTCATAATGGATGATGTGTTTTCAAGAAATGACCTTGACGAGTCATTTGAGTTCTGTTTTTCTTCCGTACGTAACATTCGTTACCCTGACGTCACTGACTTCCGTGAACTTAGAACAGTTCTCTGTAATAAACAAGTCTCCTTGTTAGATACTTTTCAATCCAAACTTTTTCATTTTCTTTCCAGACTGAACTTCAATGCTTCATTCCGGGAACATTGCCCACGTTCCTTTCTGATATTAGTTTCAAGTACAGCAAACTGCCAAAAAACAGGCATTTATACGTCGTGTTCTAAATTCCGGCTGCGATGCTCCTCAAATCGTAAACTTTTTTGTAATGACTTGCTTTAATTAACCGCTGTGGCGTTCCTGATGGAGTAACACACATTCTTATTGGTTTAATAATTTGTTGCAAGCTTTCGTTGCGAGTTCCTTGGATGCCTGCGATTTTAATTCCAGTTCATAATATCGTTTTCTTATTTACGTGTTTGGTGACATGGTGCCGGTTAGTGCAAAAGATTTAAAAGTATGAAATCTGGATAAAAATGCTCATTCCTTTAATGGGCATATTGAATATTTTTTGAAGCACTGTAATGAAAATAAATATTTTCGACAAAATTTCAGTTTGTCAAGAGAATTGTCTTTATATTTAGAAGGTTTGCCGTCATTTTATTCAGTATAATAAAACGAAAGTTACCTAATGTTTCAGGTCATTAGATTGAAGGCAGCAACATTACTAGTTTAGATTTAATTCTCCTTCACCAATGGGTTGAAAAAACCGTGATCGATGAATTTGTACTCTTTTATAAAGTTATCACCATTTTGCTCATGAATTTCTTACAATTTGAGATAATTTGTCCAAATTGAACGTGTAATGCTGTCGTCTTGATTAACGCTTGAACACTGTAATATTATTTTTAGCATTGCCATGAATATTAATATCTACTGTGTTGTACACTCCAGTGGGAAAATTGTTTTGTGCCGCTTACGGGAGTAATTTCGCTTGCTCTTTCAATACAAAAATGAAAGGAAGAGGAGCTCAAAAAATGACGAGGGAATCGAAGACGAGGAACAGAAGCAACTTCATCGTAGCTACCAAGAAATTATTGTTCATTGGAAACTACCCAGTATTTTACGATCAAACACAGAACGAGAGAGCGCCCGCGTTTCAATCAATTCTCCGATAAAAAGTGCAGATCACATAAGTTCAGCGTATTGAAAATTTACTTCACCTCATGGGAAATCGTTTTAAGAAAGTGCAAATATACACAGAATTGACTGTGACACTCGAAGTTTGTTAACACAAGTGTTGCGAGGGAGTTGTGCTGGTGCCTCAATGGGAACACTTAGGGCAAATATGTATGTTTCTCAGATAGAGACGATTCTAGGCCTTGTTGACTGAGCTCCCTTTTTGATGCTGACTGCACCTCTTCAAACCCTCTTGCTGTCGATGTCTCCGTCTTGTTGATGTCTCCGTCTTGAATGGGAAGGTACACGATGACGGATGAAGCAAGTTTGTCCCGTGATAGTGGTAAGTTTTCTGAACTCTTTGATGGGTTGTATTCATTTTTCCGAGTTCAGCAATTTTAAATTTAATTTCTACAGATTAGGATGGTGTGATTTATTTCCAGCATTGTTGTTTAAGAGCGTCAGATATCGAACTGCTGGGTGGGAACTCGGTAGGGGATGAAAGATACAGCAGGAAACGAAAAGACAAAATCTGAGTGTGCTAGTAATTATTAGATACTAAGGGTCTATTGTTCGCTTTAAAAGAGAACATCTTTCTTCTGCCCCTACAGAAGGAAAGGATATTATGTCACACCTAGGTTTTAATTGAAAGTATAATTTCACCTTCGTAAACTGTGCGTAGAGAATTGGTTATACCTTTGATAGTTAGTTAAATAGTTGAACTTTCTTTCTAACTTAAACTCTTCTTGAATTAACAGTCACCGACACGCTTTCAAAAATCTTGACTAAAATGAAATATCCATAACTACAGGATAAGGACCTGCTTTTTTTAAGTCTGATCTATTTTCTAGTTTCTCTTGTGAAGAAGAAGAAGATGAGTTCTTAGATATCATCGACAACCAGTTACAGAATAATAAACAACGCTTCCTGCAGAACAGCGTTCAGTTGATAAGCCTAACCGTTCTCTTCGTACTTGTTTTCTTTGTGCGGGTCGGCGCATTGTGTCGATTTTCTATACGAATGCTATTGATGCATGCCTGTGAAGGTGATTTTTTTAAATTTTTGTTCCTTATAGATGCTCGTTGCAGCTGTTTAGTTCTCTGTCCCCTTTCTCTCCTGAGTCCCTTTTTAAAAATGTTATTTTAAAATACAATGGCGATTACGAAATGTGCGAGTTAATGAGACATCGACAATTAAATAGTACAATTCACAACTGATGTATCGTTGTTAAATATGTGCTGAGAAAACGATGTGTACAAGTCATGAGTCAATCTCAAAATCAAATGAGGAACTGCAGCATTACTTGATAGGGGTTTACCAATATTTATCCACGTGCTATGCTCTTGTCAGTAAAGTAATTTTTGCAAGTCTGTTTTATGCCTAGCGATGGACTGGCTGGCTTCAATGAGACTTCGACGAAACTTGAGTTCTTGCGCTAAGTCCACGCCCTGGTTCCCTCACACATCTTCGTAATATTACAGGTATTTTTGTTTGTTTGGGAAGAGAAGTTCAGAGTTTCTTTTGTCCTGTAGACTCACTGTGCCTCATTCAGTCGGCTGCAGGGCAGGAACTCGCCTTTAAGTAGTTCGTCCCAATGGCCTCATCAGGGAAATCACGGGCAGATGTGGGATCAGGCCGCTCATTCCAGGAGTCTGGCTTCGTAGTCGTAGCAGCCTTGCTTCTAGGGGAAGCCGTCCAGAGACCGAGAAATGAAGAGAGACAACGTATCGAAGTAATGAAATTGATTCTATCATTCTGAATACTCGAATTTCACTTAACCGAGAGGTTGTACTGTCTTCAGACCAACTACAGGCTTGGTGTAAAGTTCATCTCAGTTCCCAAGACTTAACCTTCCGTGAGGCGCAAGTTTGCAAGTGCTAAGCAAAATTAAAGTAACTGTGCCTGTCCGATCAGTTGTGCCCGACGGAAGGTTAACGCAGCGAAATGACTGCATTTTCATTGACTTTTATCGAAAGAAGTTGAATATGGAGAAATTTTATGCTTATGCTTATTCTGTGTACCCCCCCCCCCCCTCCGATGCTGCATTAAGCAATGAAGGTGTCACGGTAATTTTGATCAAATGTAGTCATGTAGAATAACTGTTGTATGTTGAGTTAACATAATTTCACGTGGTAAGATCCAAAATCAGATTGAAGATTGATTTCTCTTTTCCTGAAAAAAAATGTGAACTCGTATTAGATTGCTCAAAGTGAATAATAAATGTACCGAAGTCACAAGATACTCCAAAAAAATTAAAATTGACGACTAAAAATTTCACATAGCGAATTCGAATCAGTGTAGATGATTGTTTTTACTATTTATTTTTGTTTTATAGTATATAGACTCAAGCTAACAAATAATTTGCTCCATTATGAAATTCCGAACCAATTTACCTAGTTCACACACCAGTTGATCACAAGATTGTTCTGTCTATAAGTGCAGCTAGTTCATAAGGAAAGAAGACGTCAATACTACAGATGGATGTAGGCACCTTGAAATGGTTTCGGTATGTAAGATATTTTTTTGGTAGAAACATTGCTATTATTCTGTCCGTATCGAGTAATAACGCGTTAGTCTACACACTGCATGTACCCACAACTATACGGTTACGGAAAATGTCATAAGAAATGTTCATGCTTCCCACCTTTTCACAAAACTGATTTCATCGGTGCACCCTGCGCTCTTTCAGCTCATGGAACATTGATCAACCTTGATTAAGCGTCAGACATTTTTCTACGCAAATGAACTGATCTAACTAAATTCTCACAAATTTTTCTCAGCTTTAATTTTGCAGGCCACGCTAGGCTGTAAAGCTTAACCCATAAGCTACAGGGCCGCGCTGTTGCAGTCGCTAAAAATTTATGTTCGGTTGGTGGCACGACACTTGCCGAGGCCTGTATAATGCAGTGTTTTCGGCTATGAATGAATTAAAACAGTGAAGTAACGAATATACTCCAGAATTCAAATGCATTTGATTACTAACCGGATTTCTTGCAAGATATTAGTTATTTACGGCTACATTTGTTCACAAATTCACAATGAATGAGAATACGCGAAAACTACATTGCTCCTTGCTGTGTATCGTATTAGTTTTATCATATGCATATCGCGTTAGGCATAAAATACCTTGCTGTTTAAAAGTCATTTCTTTCGTCTTTTAAATGCAAAATTGTGGTAAAGTTTTAAGTTTAGATTTGTTGGGTTATAAGCGTGATCGTGGGAGTTAAATAGATAAAATAGCAAATAAGTATAAGAAAACTTGTTTTCTCTACATAGGATGCATTATAAAACAATTGTTCATTAAGGTATTTCACTGGATTAATTTTTCATTGGCTGCAGTAAGATTCATGAGCTTTCCTTGGCTGAGGTAGAGTGATGTCTGTCCTCCATAGTATAGCATTTCTCCGCGGTATTTCTTTTTCTTCATCACTTGCAGAAGCAGCAAGACCTAAAGGAACTTCAATACGAGTGCTTTCATAAGCAAAGAATTCTCATACAGTATTTAAAAATAACATTTTTAAAAAGGGACTCGGGAGAGAAGGGGGACAGACAAACCTAACAAGACTACTCCACATAAAGAATTGCGTCGATTTTTGCTGTCAACTTGGGTAGAAATTCTCGGCATAAGATTGCACAGCTTGTAATTTCTAGGCAAGAGAAAGTAAAAGTGCTTAGAAATTCTCAAAGAGTTTACTTCATTACTCATGCATGCAGTGTCTGAATAAACAATGCCTCAACTGTTGAATAACTCTATCTTAAAAAATTCAAAGTTTGATGTCTATCTAGGAGGGTACGCCACATTTTAGTCGGACTTTCACCTTAACATTTTATGTTCATTCCTCTGCCTTCTGCTTATTCGTGCTAGTAGTTGGTACTACTTTTGCAGCATGATTGAAGTAGAAGTTTGTTACTGCTGTTTTACTGTACACAAACACAGCCGCTATACTATAAATTCGCACTAATGAAGAACACACGCACAAGTCCTATTTTTCTTGTCGGAAATTGAATCAGGAAAACTTTAAAGAAGTCAGCTATTTGCTTTTAATGCTGATGTCTATCACCAAAAAATGAATATTGTATCGTTGTATGGTGATGTAGATTCTCGTTCTACCGGTCAAGCATTGAACTCTTAACCACTGACGATGTGAGGTGCTCAAAGGCGAAGATTTCGGGTCATCCGACTGCCGTCTCTTTGAACCGCTTATGGAAGTATCATAGAATAGAATAAGGCAATAGAACGAGCCGTTTGGCCCATTCTTGGGTCGATACCCAAGTTCTATGCCGAGATACCCAAGTCCTATGTACTGAGGTATAGTCACTTTCCAAGGCGTTAAGCAGTTCGTAAGAGCTTAGGTGTGCAACCTGCGCCATTTTGGTTCCGTTAAGGCAACTGTTTTGAGATCGTGCCTTACGTCTACTCGAGGTAGACGC
Source organism: Trinorchestia longiramus (assembly GCA_006783055.1). NCBI lineage: Eukaryota > Metazoa > Arthropoda > Malacostraca > Amphipoda > Talitridae > Trinorchestia > Trinorchestia longiramus. The sequence goes on from VCRD01002838.1 coordinate 60,311, forward strand.
CCTGTCAGTCGGTTAGGGCTTGTGATCTCCAGTTAAAGCCTGCAACGGTAGCGGTCTTACATAAGCTTCTTCTCAGGTGTATAAGGTTGAAACATTGAGTAGAAGTTGGAAGTCATTTAATGATAAACGTTACATAGCTTTGACTTACAATTACTGAACACTGTGGATGACTAGATGGAGTCTAGCGGTAACTAAACTAGAAATGATGTACATGGAGATTTGCATTGAGGGGTGACTAAGCCACTAGTTGCTGGAGAAAATACGAGGAGGTTGTGTCGCGTTAAGGGGTGACTAAGCCACTACAAGTTCATTAAGCGGTGCACACATGGTTGCGGGACTAACCGGATACTTTTGGGGGAATATGCAGAAGTGCAGTCCTAATGCATTGAAAACGAAGGGAATAATTGAGAAAAATGACATGCCTGGTTAACTCTTGTTTTCGTCTAAATATATTGAAAGAAAAACCTAATCGTGGGCAATTTATGTATCACGTATTTTCGAAATGTATTGAGAAGGTAAAGATAGATTGCAAGAGTTTTCTTTCAAGGGTGTATCTGTTTCAACGGTTAAAATAGTAACTCTCAAAACATGATAGCAACAAAAATGTCTTACTGCGAGTGGTCGTTTTTAGAGCATACACGCTCATACAAAAAACGATGATTTCCTTAACGAAAACAATACTTTGTTCACTCATCTATCTTGAGTGGGCCTACGATTATATCAAGATTAGTGTAAAACATTTCTATAATACATGAATATTTAAATTTGCTCACAATTATGAAAGCTAAATCTTGAAGCTGTTTTGAACTCAATTTTGAGCCTGTTACCTGAGTGATGGATTGAGATCAATGTGTTTTTAATGCAGGAGTCGTGGCTCCACTAAGCTGCTACAATATTAAGTACGTTTTACGTATGACTAGTTTCGGTATAGTTTTCTGCTTTTGTTTGGTTAATATTCAGCCCCTAAAGCGATGATATTATATTGTTCTCATCGTTACTAGTACGTGATTTTTTTTCATTGATGCGTTGTGTCGAGTAGTGTGTTGCTCGTATGGAATTGCATTTATTATGACATGTAACACAAAATGTTGACATGCGTATTCAATGCCATTGTTGAACGTAATTGATGCTTACAGTGTCCGGAGAAGACATTTAGTTGTTACACGGCATCTGTGAAGTAAAAAATGTTCTAGTTTTCAAAACTCTTTCAACTTTACAGACTGTTCCTGCATTCGTATTTAACGTTGTAAATCATCAATTGAGAATGCTCAGCCTTCCGCCATCCATACATAAGCTTAAAATGGATTGTTACTTTTACATGACACTTTTTTATTTCTCGCCTAACTTTTAGCTTGAAGTTAATTACTTGTTTCAGACAAGGATATGTTATGAACAGAAGTGTTACGCGTATGGCTACCAAAAAATTATTCCTAGACCGACAATTAACTTCTTAACACTTAACACAACAGTATGTGGGATACATCGCTCAAGTGACATACATGAACTGTTCATTTATAACTCCCTCGCATATAAGTCTATTAAATTTTTCAATTGTTGTTGCATCGAAATAGAAAATGCGGTTGTTAAACTTTCTGTGAGTTATACGGTTGTAAAATCGTAACGAATCGATTGTTATTGATGAGTTGAAATTATTCCTGAAATTGCGCTTCAAAACCTGTTCTCTGAACTTGAAGGTAAATGAACTGTTACATATAACTTACCTCATAATTTTGTGTCCTGCATTCTGTTGTCTCTGATTTACTGAAGAAACTAGGACTTCATGAATACAAACGTCCTATTTGTGACTATTTGTGGTTCTTAACTTTACAATTGTTTAGTTCAATTAATATATTTATGTAATACAATGTATGTCAATATTTGTCAATATTATGTTTGACGTCATCGATAATTTTATGAACTCGTTTGCTAGTAATCTAATACCCCTAAGAAATACTGCAACTGTGAATGCCTTTGGTGCACCCGTATTCATGTAAATACTTTAATACCTGATCAAACTTTACTTGAGGATCCAGTCCCGTCACTTTCTTGACAATTTTAGGTTCTCAGGAGTGACGTGTAATTGCCCTTTACTTCCGCAGCAACCCATAAAACTTTAACTAGTTCTTGAGTGAGCTCACTTGAATTTCATCAATAGCTCCTCAATGTTTTTGCATGAGAGGAGTCACCATTTATGGGTGGCGTCACATGAATGATGAAACACGAGCCAAGCAAGACTCGGTGTAGGTTTTGTATGACCATCATTTGTCATTGTGAGCACTGCGATACATTCAGCAACAGAAAGTGTAGTTTGGATGCACGTATTTGTATTTTGCAGGAGTGAGTGTAATAGTATTTACGCCATTTTTCTAATGGGCGTGCTGTGTCTGTGAATTGCCTCCCTTATGATCCCTGGAATGGAAACTGTCCTGAAGGAATCACCCTCCATTACTTGTATAAAGAACTGGTCTACTGGCTCACCTTGACTCATGGAGTCTTATGTGAGACCTGAGCTTAGCGTGTCCAGTAAATCGTTGGGCTAGATCTCTGGTGGACGTCGTCCTCTGAATATCAAAAGTAAAGCTCATGCTCGAGTATAGATTTTTTTTAAAACGTCCGTATATATGTTTTAAACTTTCAGTTAATTTCGCGTGAGCCACACAGGCACAACTACAATTGTGCAAAGAGAATTCTTCGTGAAAAACAACACGCTGCATTCTGCCACAAATCAAATTTAGCGTCATGCACCAAATTACTTTCTAAATTGAAAAATTTATTGTGGAGCTTGAGTCAGTTGAAATAAGCAACACTATATGATAAATGCACGTTTGTTAAGCCATTGCAGATAAGAGAAAAATTCTACAGGTACTGCAAACTTTGCCGACATTGGAAGTAATAAAAAGAAAGTTTATATGAGGAGCTGGGTTAGCATAGCAACAGCCTCATTGCAGTCACCATCAATAATCCTGCATTTGAACCAGACATTCCTAAAATTATTTTAAGCTGTTACAAATCAGCATGAAGCATTGAAGAATGTTTGACTGCGTATTGATTTATTGAAGCAAAATAGAAGAGAATAGGGCAATAGGAGCGAGCTGTAATCATACACAGGCTTCAAGAGTTAGGGATATAATACTGTTGTGTCTTGAATCTCATCTTATTTTAAATAAGTATTGTATTTTTGTAAAGTTTCATGTAATCGCATTTGCGTTTAATAATAATTCAAAAACTACTGTGAAGCTAAGAAAATTAGTTCGCAAATTATTTGCCACTGAAGTGAATACTATGCATGTGTTAAGAACTATGAGCTGCATGATATCAACATGCGAGATTAGAGTGGATGACACCTTAGAGATGTAGACAGTTGATACATGATTTTTATTGCGAGATTCGAAAAGTTGTACCATATCGAATATTATGCAAGAGAAGTGACAAGAGTTCGCATTTTCCCGTTATTTCAAGTTGTTGCCTGGTTAACTAATTATTGCCAGATGAGAAAATGTGTGTGCAGATAATCCTTCCTTTTAATATCATATTCTAAATGTTTCCTTCAAAATTACCGTAAAATTACATTAAAATGAGGGAAGATGAGTAGTAGTTTAAGCAACATTTTGATCAATCGAGGGAAATAATTTGGTCGTTATTGGGTTAAAACTACCGACCAGTATGATCCATACACTTACCAGGTGTCCTCTATTACACTGAAGCATAGCTATTTTTGAGGATTACGATGTCTCATTTCGCTGTCTTAAATAAGTAACAACGCTCGAAGGATTTTTCTTTCATTAAGATCGCGCAGAGCCGTAGAGGCTACATATATGACATCTTCTGTTGCCCGTATGCTATTTTCAGTTGAAGTTTCTACGAGATATCCTTAGTTATTCTCTGCATTCCCAGAAAGAAGATTTTCAGGAGGCGGCTGAAGCTCCAGTTTTGCACCAAAGTAAACCTCGTTATTTTTTCCTGCTCTTTTTCTGACGGGAGAGACCGGCATATCGCACAGCCGACCTCTTGCTCTAGTGTCGTTCCGGCCAAGCTCAAAGTTTCATGTAAAACTCAGATCTTTTTTAATCGTGATACTTTAAATCACCCGTAATTTGAGTGGTCTATGTGATAAAGTAAAATGAATTGTTAGTTGTTGAAGTACGGTGAAATTTGAACGGGAATAACCGAAGTAAAGTTAATGAGTAATTTTGAACTCCTAATATCATATTAAGTTTATAAAATTCTGATTTCTCAATGATTACTAGCAATGTTCTTTATTTGTAATGAATATTTATTCTTACTGTAGATTGAATAGTAACAAAATATGCATCTACGCTTAACTGTAAAAATTTGTAGTTACTGCTTGGCTACAACCAATTTCAATTATATCATTTCATTTTAGTCCTTGTTCTTTCTAAGTATATCTTTTTGTTTCATGACATCACTAACTTATAATTAGTATTCATGCATGATATTTTGCTTAATGATGTTGACTATTCACTGGTGAAGTATTTGTACATCTAGAATGAATGTCAAATTGTGTAATCATAATATGTAGCATAATCAATTTATGCTCACTGAGCGTACCAACCAGAATACAGGAATATTTTAAAGTTTCTCCAGCCTGATATGGATTGTTTTGCTTCCCAAACAGTATTAAATTGTTTACCTAGTGAAATTAAAGTAGTAGTAACCCTTCCCATGGTTAATCCTTTGAATACAGTAGGGTATTTCTGTCCAATGGTGAATTCTGAGACTATCTAGTCTCAATTTTTAATTTTCTATCCCTTTGATAAGTCCAAATGCAGCTGCGTCTGATCGATTCCTTCTTACGACCTCAAAATCATGATTGCTATTTGCTCGCTGATTTGCTGTCCAACAATTTTATTGAGTTGTTAAATCAAATTTTGACAAGAAAATTTGCAGTCAGTCATGCATATTAACAGGCAAAATAATTTCATCATAATTTTTTTCATACTCTATCT
>VCRD01002839.1:6375-29803 GCA_006783055.1 Trinorchestia longiramus
ATTTCGTCGTTATATCAAATCATTTTTCTTATGAGAAACAACTCTTGAAGCTTAAGTCAAGCCGCTCTGTGAACCAAATAATCTATAAATTGCGAGTGTAAATATTCGGTCATGGATAATCTACGTGCTTCATCGACCTGTCACATGCTTGAAAATTCAGATTTCCCCTGCATTGTGTTTCGAGACGCTTTTAACTTAAGGCTATTTTCGTTTTATTTCTATGCAGAGTCTGTTATTTGATCGGATGAAAACAATTTTTAATAGGGAAGAACTTTTCGTTTAGCCACGTAAAAATTTTGTCAACTGCGCTGGGCATTACTTGTTCTTAGATTTTTTCCCCTATAGAATCTTGTTTTTTTCAATGATTTTGAAATCAGGTGTCGTTGAAGTAACTTGCAAGGCTTCATTTTGGAATCTTCCTTAGCAATGTTTTCTGCGTTCTGTTAGATTTTGAGCTCATCTGTCATTTGTCTTATGCTTCATTGAGGCACTCGGTGCACTCTTTCATATGAAGTTAAGGAAACGTTTGGTCCAGTCCGAATTCTTTTAGGTATGGGCTTACGGACAGTTTTTTCCTCATTGAATTGTTTTGAAAATTTTCCTTTGGATTAATTTACACCTGCCTTAAAATTCCCGTTGAGGTCAAACTCGCTTATATAAGTGCAACATTTTGGTATTTTATGCTTCGAGGCTTCTTATTTGCAAACTAGCCGAGTATAAATGCTGGAAGTGAGTGAATATGCACAAAACATTGCTGCTGCCATGCGAAATTGCCATTCATAAATATTTAAATGCAGACAAAAATTTATAACGGTTTATTTAACCGGTTAATTTTAACACCCCACTCTCTAACTTCTATTCTAGAACTCTAACATCTACACTAACATCTACTTGAACATCTACTCCGAAGGTTACAACCAAGTGATTGATTGATCGTCTTGGCAAGGGTGAACTTATAAACATTTGTTAATTATGAAACCCTACACACGCACACTTACTGGGATGATGACCAGGAACGATAAAAATTTCAATTTTACACAATTCATTTCATTTTCTACATTTTTCTCTTATGTATCCTTCAGAAGAGCATACCTTAATATATTGAGTGCGCCAAAAAACGTGTTCACATTTGAGGAAAATCACAAGTTCATGTCACTCGTTCGCCATAGTTGTGGCGAACAATTTACGCGTGACACAGGAGTGAGTCGTATTATACAAGCACACGGGGCGTTCTTAAATGAGCTCACTGGAAACGCTACGTCCTACGATTATTTCATGCAGACAATGCAGACCATTAGGATCAAAGAATTCAATTGCGTGAATAGTTTCAACACATTATGGGCGAAACTTAAGAGACGTGTCGACTTTTACACGTGGGGACCCTTAAGGAAATCGTATACTCAAAAAGCCGACTACGTGATGTATGTAAACTAATAGTAAGAAACTTCCCAACATTACAGACTCGTAATTTCTTTCCTGTTAAAATTGCCCAAACCTGGAACCAGCTGCCCAAAAATATCGTGTCTGCTGGCACTGGGAGCACAAAAATCGTATCGACTAGTACTGGATAATGAATCCCGTAGTTGTATAAAGTACTGATTCTATATCGTTTTTAACTCCTGGTGCATATGTAACATGGCGGAATTTGTGCACGCTGGAAATGTCTGTTGCATGATTGAAGCGTATGTGCATGATTAATGATTTAACTCATGAGAAAAAAATCTCAAGCTGGAGAGATATTTCAAGATACTTCAGCAGCATNAGTTAAAATGAGCTGCAGTAGGAGGTGAAACTGAAGGGGTAGCAGGTGAAACTGAAGGGTTAGCAGGTGAAACGGAAGGGTTAGCAGGTGAAACGGGAGGGTTAGCAGGTGAAACGGAAGGGTTAGCAGGTGAAACGGAAGGTTTAGGTAACTGCTTAATGGTGGGAGCAACATAAGCGGGCTTTAGTCTATCGATGGAGACCGTAGAGTCTCCCTGGGGAAGCTTAAGAGTGAAAGTTTTAGGTGATTGCCTAAGTACTTCAAACGGGCCAGTGTAAGGGGCTTCAAGACTTTTACGCACACGGTCAACGCGCAGCCACACTTTATCACAAGTTTGTAAATCAGGAGGAACGTAAGAGGGCGGAGAGGAGTGACAGGTGCCTTCGGAGCACTGACGGAAGTCAATGGATTGCATCTCAGACAGGAAACTCTGAAGGAGCTCTGGTGACGTAGTCTTATGTATGTCGCGTGAAATAACAGGTTGTGGACAGAGCATCATGGTACCAGTTACGGCAGTGAAAGGTGAAAATCCAGCGGCGTTAGGGGTCATACGTAAACCTAAGAGAACGATGGGGAGGGAATGAAACCAATTTTGCTGACGCACCATGATGGCTGTTTTGAGAGTTCTGTGCAAACGTTCTACCAGACCATTAGACTGAGGGTGATAACTAGTTGTACGCACGTGGTGAAATCCTAAGAGGGAGGAGAGGTTGGAGAAAAGTTCGCTTTCAAATTGTGCACCTCTGTCTGTGACTACTTCTAAGTAGAGAGGAACGTCTAGGCCAGGCTAAAATGATAAGTTTAAGGAATAACTAGTAATTAAGTGAAGCGCCAAACTCTCTAACAACATGTCAATAGAAACTTACCCGTCAGAGAGACTGAAAGCACGAATACACTTGTTGTTCTCTGGATAATGGTTATGCACGGACTGACGGGCGTTTGGTTTGAGAACCTGTGGTTGACTACGCTCTTCTATAAACGACGAGAGTTACAATTTGAAGTCACGACCATGATTAAATTTAAACTTAAAAAAACAATCACAAGTGGCGTGAAATAAGTATAACGATTTACTCAAAAATATTACTTAGTTTAATATTATTTAATACTAAAATAATCACGATATTTTAGCAGCCCTACAGCGGCGTTGACCAATCGTTTTGCATACTTAGACTACGTTGTTCCATTTTCGATTTCACGAATCAACGCCTTGCTTGGCTCCCGGATGGTATAGTCACAATTATTCTTCCTGATTGATTGTTTTACCAAAATTATATCAGCTGTCGTTTTAGCCTTAGGTGAATTCGTCTTCTTGGTTTTAATGTTGTTGACTTGGGAGAATACGCGTTCAACGCAAGCTGAAGAATGCGGTAAACATGTTAAATTTAACATAAACTGTGAAAGAAGCGCAGATTTGGAGTTTCCAAGACCATCTTTAATTGAACTTAAATCATACCAGTATTGTGGTATGTTATCATTTGACACGATGTGGGAGCTCTTTAGCTGTGAGCCGATAGCTTCTCCACTCATCGTCAAGTTCGTTCACTTCTTCTGACTGTACTATATTAGGAAACTTGCTAATAAGATGGGTTAGGAAGGCTGGCGATACACTTGTGTTTGAAGCAACAGCTGGATCCAGAACGTTTAACTTGGCAATTAAACTATCTTCACTCACTGAAAATCTTTTCCTTATTTGAACGCATAGTTCGACAAGAAATTTCAAACAATCATTTTTGAATCTCTGCGAAACTTCGGTGGGTAATGGTTTATTTATTAAATGCATCATTGCTAGTCCTCCTGAGTAAATGTCATCCATTTTTTGTGGTTGCATGCATTGATTGGGTCGATATCTGAAAGTTTGACACACTGCATTATTTTCTCGGTGACAAAACAACTTAGGATGTTTCTATATTCCACGGTTACCATCATATGTAAGCGGTGTAACCGAAAGTTTTGCGACTGGAATTCGACGTTGAGTGAATTCACTTATCGCAAGATATACTGCAGAAAGAAAAGTAAAGGTTTCGTTCCTGAATTGTTCAATACCTCGTTAATTCGTCGAGCTCCATCAACTTTATCAACGGTTGTTTCACTCCGAAAATACAATAGCAACGCGTCGTAATTGTCAATAATAGCACTTATCACATTTTCTCGCGACAGCCATCTTATTTGCGCTAATTTGGGAATTTGGTAATTAGGCGCAGACACTGCTTCTTCAATCAGTTGAAAATCGTTCTTCCGTTTGCTACTGCAACTGAAGTAAGAGATCAAATCCTTCAGAAATGCTTCAAAATAGGATGGCAATACGGTTACAGCATGACTGGCACACAGAGCAAAGGAATGACACACGCATCCTATAACAAATACCGAAGGCATGTCATCTTTCAATAATTTTTGGAAGCCATTCTTTACTCCCATCATTGATGAACAGTTATCCGCTCCTAAGCCAATTATGGTTTGCATAGGTATTCCTTTGTTGTTAAATAGAGCTTTCAGTGAAGCATAAAGACCTCGAGCTCTGCCGTCTGCAACGACCACAGTATAAGAGTCTGTCAATGACGTTTAACGTGTTTTTGTCAAAATACCGAACAACAACAGCTAGCACCTGTATTATGGATATGTCGGTACTCTCATCCATTATTACAGAGAAATATTGCGCTTGACATATATCATCTTGGGATTGCCTTTCATGTGAAGCTATACTGTCTTGTACTATATACGACCCCTTTGTCTTTTTTCATAGACAATTGTTGAACTATCTTGCTGTCGGGATATGCTCTTTTACTCAGACAGGAAATGATCCACATTTGAGAATGGTATGTCATGCTCAGCAAAATATGCAGCAATATAAAGTTCACTTTTTGCAATCTTTTCGCTTTCTTTTGATTGATGTTTCATCAAAAACTGCATAATGTCAACTTTTTTTGCGAATTCGTAATTTTTCTTGTGTTTCAAAGTATCACTATGCTTAATTAACATTGATTTATTATAATTTTCATGAGAAGTGTTGCAACAATTACAATAAGCAGAGTTAGGATCATTCGTATCACGCCTCAGCCATATTTTCAACGCAGGAACATTGAGCCACTCTTCTTTAAATGATTGCTTGTACCACTTGGCTTTTTTAGCAAGAGATTCCGCACCCTCACTCATTATGGGTGTAAATAAAAGCCCGTTATCACAAATAACAACAGAAGACATCGTCGTATGAGAACACAAATCAATCACCGGCCACGTGCTCAATTATCGCTCGATTGAAGTTGGTTAGTTGCTCGTTATGGACCGTGCGCGCATGATCTCAAATCGAACGACGACGAAAGCCGTTTTTAACGCGTTCAAAATCACGCTGTAATTATTTCTCCCCAGTGAATAGTAAAGTACAATCTATATTTTCTATTTTTATACGTATGTGTCTTAGCCTCCATGGAACTTCAATATTTAATAAAATATTTCAGCAGAATTACAGTAATTTTTGCATAATGGTGATTGGCTATCGAAATTCCCCCGGAATATTACAATTTTTTCAGAGAATCGCCCATTCCCCCAGACTCCCGTACATTCCCCCAGGTCTGGCAGCACTGTTAATAGTTCCAGGTCTACGGGCCAATAGCTTCATTTTTTGGTCCCACTGTATGCCTATCACTCAACGTTGGCTTGGAAACGCCCGATTGTCGCAAATGAAGTTGAGTTTGTTGAATCCATATCAGTACGAAGTAACCTCCTCGGCACGTGTATAAAAATGCCTTGGCCCGTTCCTTTGTCTTCTGGATGAATTTCTCCGTACAAATGTCAAACTTCGTAAAAAATTATGATCTGGCCTATAGTCAACAGATATGTTGATCCCAGGACGAATTTTTGGACATTTCTCTTCCATTTTGCGACATGAAACCGTTATATGTACCAGATCGACAAAATAGCGGAAGCATTTTTCGCACGTGTGCTTGTCTCTCTACTTTTCAACATTGGATACTCACGAGTGAGTACGACCTCGCTTCGCGTCAAAAGGTGAAATTTGGGGACCGTCTTAACAAGTTTGTTGCGATTGCCTGAGTGTAAAACTTCACTTTGTATGCATAGTCACTAGAAAGATCTGAAAAAATTATAGAACCTAACCTAAGTGACCCACCGGTGGGTCGCATCGCAACAAACGTTAACACGTTGCCTTCGATTGCCTGGCCGGTGGAAATCTTCACTCTGTACGCGTAGTCACTAGTAGGGTCTGTAAAAATTGCAGAACCTTACCTAAGTGGTCCACATACGTACCACCTCGGAGCCAACGTGTTAACGTAGTTCATTTCCTGCAGTTTCAAAGCTCTAGCTGTAAGACTTTACATACATTCGACTTCAGTACCAATTTGCTTTCGTTCTTAATGCATGCAGATCCAAACTTTAGTTTGACTAAGATCACCAGAAGTTTCAACTTATTTCAAGTTAGTTTTTTTTTAACCGGGAATACCCGTTCCAGTAGTGGATTTTTAACTGAATTTTCAGTCATTCTGACAACCAAGTCAAGGACAAACTCGTGATGCTCAACGCAGCAAATATTCAGTCTGGTTATATAACGGTAGTTTCACTTTACTTTTAGGGTGAGTATAAGCTTTTATCGCTCATATGAAACTCTTTGAAGGTTATTTCGGACTCATGGTCCACACTTTTATAGCTTTCGATTTGGTCAGCTAAAGGTTCAACATAATGTTACAACATGCGTGCAGGTAGGGATTCACTGTGCTGTGCGAAGTGATGCAGAGAGTCGTGTATAGTTCCGCAATTTCGCACGTCTCTACAAGCATGCTCACGGCTGCGTTTCCTAACATGAATTTAAATGATCAGCTAATTGCTGTAAATTCGACTATGATAAAGCTTGTCTGGAGTCGATTTCCATGATAATGAATGTACAGAATATAAAGAAACTTTAAACAATTTATTTCAACAATTTGGAGTAAAATATCCAGGACCAAAAACAGTCATGACTCAATGCCGTATGCGTGGATGAATCATCCTATCGTCCGACGTAGATGCAGGAGGAAGAATAGTGTCAAGCCAAAGGGAAGGTCGTATGGTGTGGTGGCCAAGCATCTGGCGCAGCGGCTTGCAGAAAATTCCAATGTAGTCCAAGTCGTAGAAGGTTGCGGAGTCTGGCAGCTTCAACAAAACATCTTCGTTTTGGTAGACGCGGAGAGGACTTAAGCTGGACAAGGGGATAAAGAGATTCATAAAAATTTATCATTAGCAGATCACTCGCACAAAGCACGTCTGGTCCTTGTCCGACCAGTTTATTTAAAAATTGGCGTTTCGACAACTAGTATTGCAGAAACTGCTTCAGCTGTAAATATCTCTAAGTCTGGAAATCTTAAAATCTCAGCAAGTACAAGTCTAGTGCAAATGGAGAAAACTTCTAGTTTGATTAATATGAAGCAATCTCATATGACGTTTTAGATCAGAGGGTTCAGAGTTTGAAAATTTTTAATATTCTTACGCTATGATATGCTAGTTCCAAATGCATCCGGTACAGTCATAATTTAGTAGAAATACTCTCCCCATTGAATACAATCTAGTTCATTCAGGCTCTGAATATCTGTAGTATAGTAAATATACCATGTAATTTACGAACATTTCAATTCTTTCCGACTTCATTTAATCAGGAAAGATCTTACGCGCAGGTTCAAGTGCAAGCAAAACTGCCAAAGACCTGCTGTATGGTTGCTCGTTGACTTTCCGCGTGGCGAAGAATGTCGACACGTTCTTAACTACCGAGTAGTGCATACAAATTTGTTTCTTTCAAATGCTGCCAAGTCTTCAAAAATATTTGCTTAAAATGCAGTAGAGTTACCACGTCATTTGCTAGAAACTAGAAATAGAGGCTTGGCGAAAAGTAGGTTAATTCATCGAATACAAGTTTTCCCACTTCGACCGCTGTTCTGTATAGAATTTGTATGGGATATTTTAGTGTTTCATGGAAAAAAGATTTAGGTAGACTTTCGGCCTTTCCGCCCACACTATTGTATTTAAGAAATCTATGTCTATTATGGAGAAATAACTACCTAAATTGACCGCAGAATTTCCTTGTAAACTAACCTGCCATCAATCGTCGGAATTTTGAAGCCGTTTTCAGGGTTTTTACCAGATCCTGCCCAGAAGTATGCAGCGGAGCAGGTGCCTGGGTACGTGAAATCCTTTATGACCATCAGGTTTGCCGTATGTAACACCACCGGACCTGCAGGAAAGGTAAAGATTTCTAGAGCACGGGGATTTCGTTTCTCTCTGAATTCCCAATAATGACAAATTTGAGAGTACAACTTAAAATGTACTAGATGTTTGAATGTGAGAAAAATTTAATCGAAAGATTCCAGCCTTGAAATTTGCAAGGTTCATACCGAGGAAGGCTCCTAGGTCACTAAACAAGTGTTCGTATTGGCTCATTTACAGGAGAGATAAATGAAATCTTACGTTGTTGCATTAGGAATTCTTCCAGTATACCGAGTATTGTAGAAATACTGTTTGAGAAGACTTGGCCCTCATGGACCAATTTTATACGAGGGTGAAAATCTAGCGAAACATTAACTCGTGTTACCACAGTTGGAGAAAATTTTTCTACGATGAAATCAAATTATTCAATAGTCATTGAAAGAATGAAGTAATCCAGCCACCTCTGACTGCTAGCAACGCTATAGTAGGTTAAAAAGAACTTACTAACCTGAAGAGACTTTCTTCTTGGTTCCTTCAAATTTGGAACCCCACACAGACGAGGGCCGCAGACATCCACTGATGTTCAGCGAAACTGATAATTGCTAGAAGAGGGGAAAACTTTCAGTACGTGTTAGAGGTAGTATTCATTTACCTATGAAACTAGTTTACAAGGCGCGCTTACGAAACTTTCCGGACTAAAATTTCTGATTCGTACAATGTCAGGCTGCTCCTCTTTGTTTGATAGTCTATGCTTGCTATGTTAGTCTTATTTGGAAAGAATTGCAGCAAAGTAACTTCGCGGATGAATCTAGCTTCTTTTCCGACGACCTCATTACAGCCAAGGAGTTGAGGAACAGTACTTTCTGGTTTAGCGTCGTATACGGGCAATGACTAATCTGACTGATTTCAGATTACATGTTCAAGAGCTATTGACGTGCATTTCTAATGGCTGAAATTCTAATGCGAAGCGTGCTAACTTCCCAAAAATGAGGTTTAGAGGTGTAACTCGAAATGAGTTTAGTTAAAGAGATTCATTGTGTGAACAAGTTTTATCCGTTACATACTTCAGCAGACTTTCTCCCAGAAACTTGCTAAATTCGCAAATACAAACCTGAAAATCCTTTAATAAAGGCCTCAGTTTGTTTTCGGTATATCGAGACGGAATTTGTTTACTTACGACAAAAATATAGAATGTATCGAGGGTACGTATGATCTAGACAAGTTTTCCTCTACTTTGTAAATACTGCATTTGGGTTTTTCAATCCTCCGAGTTAAAAGATAGGTACAGAGTTATTTTTAAGAGAAATTTGGTTTCTGCCCTGCTGTAATGCAGTTCTGAAGATATGATCATCGAAATTTGCGGTGCATATGCGTAACTCATCGCAAAATAAAATTAGATTCCTCCAAGGACTTTTTGTATATTCGATTGGTTTCTGTCAGCACAAAGAACCTAACTAAAATAGTTGCCAATTTCAGCTCTGGTATCCTGAACTTTTGTGAGGATCTCAAATAGGAGACCACAGGCGAAAAATTCTTGTAAACAAGATTCTTTAGAATAATCCAATTCACAGGAAGTTTCACCTAAAAATTTCGCGTGATCGCACATGCGTTTTTGAAAGATTGTCTAGTTCTTAAATTAGGCGTTTATGGAAAATGAAGCCTAGAATGCGTAACTGAAGCTCAGCGGTGTACCTAGTTATAAATAACGTAGCTTCTATGAAGCGCCGTCGGGCACTTACGAGTCATGTTCCGATAATGGATTTTTTAACTACGGTGAAGTTTTTCAGAAACTTGCAGTACCCTGAATTCGCCGTTTTAGAGTGAATTAACCCAAGTCTTAGTTTGTGAATAAACTAGTTTCATAGTACTAGTGTTGTTTAAACAAAAGCAAGTTCTCTAGCGTTATATTCCAGTGTTAGCGATGAACTTCAACGAAGGAACTATAATGCATAGGTGGAAGGAGAACAGAAAACTTACGAGGTCAAGAAAGGAATCTAGATGAAATTTGCTAAATGTTTCAGGCTTAGAATGCAGGATCTCTTTAACGCTGAGCATTATTTGGTGGCCAAAATTAAACTTACTGGAGCAGCTGAGTGACGCGTCTCGTGGGAAATTTTAGCGTATAGTAAGGAGTTTAGAAGGATATTTCTGTTCCATACACAGGCAGGTTTTGGGGCGGGTAAAAGTGAAGTAACTTTAATCGAGAAATATCGTGAACTATTAGGAATGCGATTTATAGTCAGTCTTCTGTTAAACGTTGGGAGTGACACTTGGGCAGTTTGTTCACATTTGATATACCGACATGCAAAAATGCGAGTCTTTACTGCATGTACCTTTCTTTCTTACTGATGGGCCATGCTCGAGTTTTTGCCCTAAATATTCCCGTGTTTGCTTCCACAAATTCACCCCAAAACTATGTTGAACTGAGCTGTATTAATACTTATAGATCTAACCATGCAAAATCCGTACCTTTAAGTTATCTTCTATTGTAACTTCTTCCAAGTTCGCCAATATTCTATTGGTGTCCAGAACCATCACTTTTTTATGAATAAATCTGAAAGAGAAAAGTAGAAAGTGTCAGCAAGAAAAAAAAATATGTCCTTCAATTGTTTCACACGGAATGTTTCAATATGCAAATCTAGGTAATGTAGATTCATACTTACAATTTATCAGAGGGCTTCATTTTCAAGTTGAAGGGAATAACGAGGTCGGGGCCTTTGAAGACTATTTTCAGTTCTGAAGAAGAGTTAGTTCAATTTATAGTGAAACATTAAAAAAGGAAGAAGTTGGCGTTTGGAAGAAACTTGCTGGTCTCCAGCATCGTATTAACATTTGTGTGGCATGCCTAAGAAGAATGACTAAAAACCAAACAACGATTCCAGGCAAGACGTTTTATCTTAAAAACCGTAATTATTTGGTGCAGTAGTCGTGATTTGATCTTTAAGCTTTAATCGAATCTTTACTTCCAGAATAAAGGTCAAGGGCTGCAAGGCGACGCGGTAAGGTACCTTTATTCCTAATTTTAGTTTAGGAAATTTTTGTATTCGTATATTTGATAGCTATGACAATCTACAGAAGATGTATCTTTGTACGGTACATCTACAGTTGATATTTTGTACCAACCAACTACGGTTACCCCCTGTCGACAAACGAGTTTAAGGTAGCACTTAAATTTAGTTTCAAATAATATTGGCAATACAAAACTCCCAAATCACTGACTAACATTTTACCCTGTCGTCTTTGGTGAAGGTTATGTCATTCAATGAAGGTTATTCCCAGAACTTCAAAGGTAAGCAGGTTGAAGGCAGGAACATTGACCAGAGCTTCTGTGCCAGTGAAAAATCTGAAGGTTACAAATTAACAATCTACAAATCTAAATATTTAATGCCTGCTCACCGTCATAACGGATGATTGAGTTTATGAAGAGGTTTCTGAGGAGGAATGCAGATTCGTTTAAAGCTCTTAGTTCACCATTGAACAGAGGACTTTCAAACACTCCGCAGAGAGAGCCAACCTGCCGCATGTGGAGCGCATCATGCGGGTTGGCGGGGTCGGAGCTGATGATCTCTGATGTGAAAACTTTTATTCAAGAATCATGGTAGTACAATTTTTATAGAGCGTTGAAATAAGAAATACAGGGGAAATACGATCAGCTACTTCTTTCCTAGAATATCTGAACATGACTGCTTCCATCAACTTTGATGGATAGGAGATTACTTTCATGGCCAAAGACTAACTGCAGGGGGGGGGATAACAAATTTCACTGCTACGAAGATAGCAATCAACTGTTCGAACGAACTTTATACTTGAGTGAGCATTCAAGAAGGTACGAGTATATAGCTGGTCTGAATATTCAGTCCTCTTCTCAACGTGTAAAGTATATATTTCGTGGAGTTTTCTCTAATGACGAGCATCCTAACACGGATTCTCTTGTCAGCGGGTTAATGCCGAGATATCTGGTCACGCTGACAAAGCGGAGAGCTAGTCAAAATTGTTGGAAGCAAATGCCGTGGTCCTTGAAGGAGGAACTCCTTAACCCTCTACCGCCGTATGGCACTCACGGGGAACATCAGAAAAATGCTAATTATGTTAAAATTATATTATATGTGAGCAATATGAGGTTGCTACTAGGTTTAAACGCTTCGGCATGTTACAGCGTTGCTCTTTTGGCTGCCTGGCTCTCGGCGTGCTTCATTGCATCAGTGTACAGACGGTCTTTGTGAGCTTAAACGTAGAAACTAGAAAAATAAATTCGTCGGTAAAGGGTTAATGGCGTTCCGTTAACTGATGCTATGGAGTAGTTCCGAAGACTGCACTTCAATGGAGCGAAGTCTTCAACGTAACTAAGATATTCATGACCAATTTATTCCTGCACGTACAAGGAGTCTAAAGAAGATTAACTGACCGCTCATTAATCACAGTTGGCTTAAATTTTCATCAATTCGACAGTTTGTCTGAAGTTAAACTAGTTAAACAAGTAAATTGTAGTAACCCTTCGACCGTAGCTCACATTAGTCTCTTCACAGGAAAGAAGATAACAATGTTTGTTGTTAACGTGTAAGGTAGATCTTTCTAGCGGTCACAACTGAAGGTGAACTTGGGTAGCTGAGAACACTAGGGTTCACAGTTCACCCCGAGGCACCATGAAGCTGCGACGAGTTCAATTCAAGAAAATTCAATTTAGAGGTTTTGCCTAGTTTAGTCTGTAGAGTAACTGGCCGAGAAATTTTACTTTTTTGGAGACTCCCTACATCTTACCACGGCGCGATGGGTTGGGTTTCAAAGAAATCAAGCATAATGCCAACGGTACTTACGTTTTTTGTGTGGAGTAGGGAGCAAATCTTCGGCTGCAAGGCAATAAACTATTACAGTCTAGTAATTTACTGTTATGCGACATTTTATGATTTACTTTGCTCAATTTATGCTTTCCAAGTGGTATCCATAAAACAAAGCATCATCGAAAGAAACTGCTTTTGCAGCACATGAAGGATCGGCATCTTAAAACTCTGTCTGAAATTCTTTGGTCTCACCTTCGTGTCGCCTTTGGTGATCCGTTATCGATAGCACTGCACAAGGAAGTTCAATTAACGTCTTTTCGGAGTGTAGATTAAGTTAAGATTTTTAGTCATCCAGGGTAATCGTGCCTGCTGGAAGTTAAAAATTTCAACTTCCGTGAAAGAAGTTTATCTACTTGAACCTGGTGTTGAACTGAAACACTACTAGTAGAATGTGCATAGTGCTCGTTAACCGAGTGGCATTTTTGTTACGGTTGGCAGCTTCTTATCCAAAAATAATAAAGAGTACTCTAAGTTTGAGTTTCCTGTTCTCATTGCTGTCTTCTTTACTCCAGTTTAATTATGTACTGCAAGACTTCGGTTTCACAAATTAAGCATTTAACCGATATCCGTAGATCGATCTCTATGTAGATCTAGATGTCCCTCTTCATGAAAAGGTGAAATATCAAGTTGAAAGGAGAGTGGAATACGATTGATAGAAGAACTTCATACAATAAGAAAATCACTTTAGTTTTTAAAATAAACTTAGGTAACAGAGTGCTTTAAATAAAATTTTATGACAATTGGGGAAAGCTTTACATTATTGTATATTTCCTATCAGTTTCAAGTTCTAGCCCATAAATCAGTCGACTAAAAATTCGTATTAACAAGATTGCTTGCTCCAGGCATCAAGTACAGTTTTAATACCAATTTGATTACCCAGTACATTTGAAAAAGGCTTTATATTTTGAAAAAATGATTTTCTTTCTGTAGGCAGATCTCCGAGGAACTATTCAGATGGAAACTTCAACTCACGACCATATTCCTTGAAGCTAAGCCGAAGAGGTGCGTTGTAGTTTCTCACGTTGGGATTCTCTGGCTCCGAGACCTCCAACGGCAGAGATTGAGAGAGTTCGTCCAGATCTTGAGCAAGAATTCCTGATCCAAGTTCAGTAAGCAGCGCCAGGTTTTCTTCAGCTGAAGAAGTGATATTTCTCAGTAACTTTTCTTCTATCACCCTTTTAATCCGTTCAATTGACCAATGTTTGCTTTACAGGGATGTTATTTCATGCCGTGCACAAAAATATTAGATATTAGAATTAGAATAAAGTTGGTTTAAGTTTAATATTTCTAGACGGTTTCATCAAGTAATACGTCCCGCCTTTAGTATCTTTGTGGGAGAACACCAATGAAGTTACAAGGAGCACAAAATATCTCGTTAAAATCGCAGGACTCACGAACAAATAGGTTTCAGCATCATCGTTGAATTTAATCTTCCCAACCCTGCAAGTTTAAGACGGCCTAAGACTGCTATTTTGTTTACAGTCTAACTTTTATTGGAAATTCTCATGGATACAATACATGTTCTGGTAATATTGCCAGTTCACTGTCATGATAAAAAGTAGAAGACATTAATATAGGGCTTCATGCGTGACTACCTCGTGTGAGGAGTCCCGGTGTGGCGCTTGATCACGTTGTCTCAATCGATATCTATGCAAGTATGATTAACCTTTGAACCCAATTTTTCGGTTATAAAAATCCATTGCTGTATGGGCATCAGGTTAGATATGAGCTGTGGCGTTTTATTTCAGAAGCCCGGTAAAATAGAAATTCTTTACTATCATCCATGTTCATCTACCAAAGTAAACTAATGTCTGGCTGGGTAACTAGCTTGACGGATGAATTTTAATAGAAATAGGCATAGAAAGAAACATTCCTTGACATTTAACCCTTTAGCGACTAAAAGAACAATCTGTAGTCTTTCACAGTCTTTGGGAGAATTGTTCTAATAATTAAACAGCGAGCAATACGAGGTTGCTACTAGGTTTGAACGCGGTGGCATGTTACAGCGTCGTTCTTTTGGCTGCCTGGCTCTTAGCGTGCTTCATTGCATCAGTATACAGACTGTCTTTGTGAGCTTAGACGCAGAAACTAGGAAAACAAATTGGTCGCCAAAGGGTTAACCAAGCTATGTGAATATAGGTAGAGCTTCTGGCCTCGTCACCCAGAGACATCGTTGCTAAAAGTAGAATGACATCTAGGCATCACAAAAATTAGGAATTTCATGACTATACGATTCCGGAAGACTAAGAAATGGTACATAAAATGTCTGGTCTAACTTTTACTACTTTAATCTAAAGTAGTTCAGAAGTAAAATCGGCTGAAAGCAAGGTTTGGTACTCCTCCCGTCATCGTGAGTAGGACTAATACGTCTGGCAAGGTAAAACGATACGCAGAATGACTTTACAGCTATTTGAAATATTATTTCGCACTTGTTAGCAATTTCTCCCACGCTAACGTAATACATGTATATCAAAAAAAAAACTTTCGCATGCAACTTATGGAAACGCTTTCGAGCGAAAATTTACTTTTTGAGAAGAGATTCGGTGTTCACCTTCCATTCATTCTGCTACTGTTACCCCCACAAGAAGATACGACCTATCATAACTGCTCCATGAAATGATCGAAGCCTTCAATGTAAATGCAGTTATTCTAAAATTTCTTACCGAATATTGAAGTCTTTTTACCGCGAGCCGGAAGTTCACCGACCGACAAAGGGTCAATCCATGATCCTGTGGGAGTATCAGGGTCGTATTCGCCGAAGTGTTTATCTACAACGTCGTCTATTGTGGCAACACGGAAGCGTTGCTCTAGATCTAAATGTCTGCTGGTGGGTCGATGCTCCTTTACGAACTCCATGGCGAGAGGTTTGAGATGCCTGGCGGCCCTTAATTCTCTATCCTCAGTTTGAGCGAAGTTTCGACCGTCCTCACTTCTACGCGAGCCTTGCGGTCCTGTGGAAAGATCGTATAGCAATTTCAGCACGGTTATTAATTGATAGAAGTCCCAAATAATCCTACAATTTTAGGAGAGTTTAGTTTACAAATCAATACGGTAATTTAGCTAGAACCCATTCAGAGTTGTGAATAGTTTGAAAGGAAAGACATTCGCTCAGAGATTCAGTGTAAACCTTTCAGTAACATTTAACTTTTGAATTCAGTATCTTGTTCATATGCTCACATTCCTCCCGTTTCAGTTTAGAGTTGTCTAGATGGTCAAGGTTACATGGTAACCTCGGCCATTAGTTCACAGCAACTAATTTGGTTGTTCACCTAAGGACGTGCGGGACATTAAGGTGTAATCAAAATTTTCTCCCACGTGCCGAAAATAAATTCGCTAACCACAACGCTAACTCTTACTGAACGTATGAATAAAAGATTAAATTTAAGATCGAGAAAACGGTTCTCGCCCATAAGTAACAAATACCGAAACAGATTCGTAATACCGTTTATCTCGCACTAAAAGAAGTAGACTAACTCAAAACTTTATGAAGGTTGCACAGGTCTGACTAATCTATTACGAAATATCCCCAAGTTACCAGAAATTTGCTTCCCGCAGAGTAGAAGTTTAATTATTGGTTCGAGTTCAGCATTAAATTTATATTTTTCATCGAATGCAGCACTACGATGGCTCGAGAGCAGCTAGTATACATGGAAACATTCCTGGAGTGCATTGTTTTTCTCCAAGTCAATGTTTCTTTCAGATAATAGTTTTCAGAGAGGCTTTAGATCTCTACTGAAACCTTTACTAAGTGCCACCGATTTTGGGACATTTATGTTGAGATTATGCAAGCTCACCTGAATGAAGAGCAGGGTCCCAAGTCCCACGAGGCCTAACGACGCTCTGTCGCTGGTCTCTGTATGTCGCTGAGGAGTCTGCGACTGGTTCCTCCTCCCCAGGCGGTAGAGGCTACACGTGCAATTTAGTTCATGAAGTCGAGGAGAGTCGCATAGTGTTGAATGGTTTCAATGCTTCGTGATTTTAACGTTTTTTGTTTAGAGTGAAGGAATATTTCACATAAGTGTTTGGCACTAATTTAAATTGAGCTGTCGAGGTTAGTTCTTCTGAATCATCTTTTCACGTTTCATGCAAAAACTAAGAAGCCGTAATTCAAGATTCATCAATTTACGTTATTTAAAAAATACGCAGTTTGGAAGTACAACAGAGGAAACCAATATAAGGTGAAGTCCTACCCTTTACTCAACACAAATGGCGGATGGAGTTAGATGACCGAGTCATTGCCTAATTGAACAAGAGATGGCTCTAAATTTCTTCTTCCCGGTTCAGAAAACCTGTCACGAAGGCGTTTAGTTCACTCCTCAACTAGACGATTGCTTTATGTTATATCTAGAACGAGACTTAACACGTTGACTCCGTAGTGGTACGTATGTGTACCACTAAGGTTAAGTTCTGTAATTTTTTCAGATCCTACTAGTGACTATGCGTACAAAGTGAAGTTTTACCCCCATCAGGCAATCTGAGTCAACGTTTTAACTCCTGAACAGTGCACCAAGTTTAACACGTTTGTTGCGATTGCCTGATGGGGGTAAAACTTCACTTTGTACGCATAGTCACTAGTAGGATCTGAAAAAATTACAGAACCTAACCTAAGTGACCTACCGGTGGGTCGCATCGCAACAAACGTGTTAATGACAATTTCACACAACGTAAATCAAGTTAAGTTATTGCTTTTCTATTTTTAATGTTCCAGATAGTTTCTCAAAACCTCAGATTTACTTTGGGTGGCAATTGTTCAAGTAACGAATTTTCCTGGCGTCGAAGTTTGCTATCCCACGTTAAACCCTGTACATTGAAAATATGAAGAACCATACAAGGAAATATAGAACCATTGAAAATACGTTTGCAAACGCTGGAGATAGTTTTGGAACTTCA
Source organism: Trinorchestia longiramus (assembly GCA_006783055.1). NCBI lineage: Eukaryota > Metazoa > Arthropoda > Malacostraca > Amphipoda > Talitridae > Trinorchestia > Trinorchestia longiramus. The sequence continues at coordinate 24,049 of VCRD01002839.1, forward strand.
TTTGGCAATGATACGAGTCAGTAGGAAACTTTCCACTCTACACCTTCCACCTTCAAGGACGAAAACTTCGTTTCGCAATAGTGAGCTACATTGATTCAGGTTACTTTAGTTCATTTTTGAAAAGACTAGGGGAGAGACCAATATCCCTATAAACTAAAGGATTTAATTGTGAACGCTAGGAAATAAATTGACAACGAAGGATATTCCTTGGACACTGAAGGAGCATGATCAGATTTAACAAATTTACTCAATGGTAATCAGCCAATTCTCTAGCCTTCACCATTTTTCGACCTGGGTGTCTCCTACACCTACATTACCTTGAAAATCATTTCAAATTCAAAACTAGGGTACTGCAACATTCACGCCTTCACTTTTTGAATTAAAGTCTTCCGAGTTGAATAAATCTAGCAAGTCTGGCTAGTAATCGCACACGGGAGAAAATCTGAATTGTTTGCATCCTCCCTCATTAACACGTTGCCTCCGATTGCCTGGTTGGTGTAAATCTTTGTACGCATAGTCACTAGAAGGATCTGAAAAAATTACAGAACCTAACCTAACAGTCCTAAACTGGATCTCTGAATTGTATGTTTCTAGTTTTGTACTCGAGAAGCTTTCTATGGTAAAGACTAAAGAGTTTGAACGGCGTGATACCTGAAGTTAGTTTGAGGACTGTAGTCAATACACCCGTATTACGAAGAAATTGCTACGTACCCGGCAATTGCTTTTTAGGTCTTGGACGTTAGAACACTAATACAAGATTATCACCCGTACTTTTAATTTCCTGTAAGTGAATAGTGCTGCATATTCAGCTGCATTGAATTTTTTTCGTCCTGTTAATAGACTCAGGAATTTGTGTGAATTTCTCCAAATGAAGATAGAGATAATATTTCAATCTCTGGGTTATGACGAAGCTTCATTAGGACTGCTCAAAGGTTTCAATAGAACACGTTATAAAACTAGATTTCTTTTGTGCACTTTACGTTTAATTTTATTTAGAAATAACTATGCGCACCAAGTTTTAATTCTTACCCAGGCAACCAGAACTTCATCCACGATGGAAGTCTAAATTTGTAAGGGAATTCAGATACCTTCCTTCCACCTGCATGTAGTATGGACAAAGCTAGTTCCAATTAGTTTCAATTTTAAGTTGAAGTGTGAGACTGCCCCTTTTGGAGATTATTTAAATTCTGTCACGAACTTTAAAGCTTTATTTTTTGTTTGGGAAGAGTTTTCCCTCTAAGTAAATGCATATATCTTGCTATTGTCCAACTGATGTCAATCTTTACTTACTGAAGATTGTGACCAGAAGGCTCTAAAATTTAGACTAAAACTAACAGGCCCACCAACAGATCCCTTCGCAGGAAATTTTTTAGTCGAGGAGAGACTTCTTACCGTTGTCCTGGGGGTGAATCTGAAGTGCAGGGTATCTCTGGAAAAGTGAAGTAATCGGATGACTACTCTAATATTTAGACCACTCCGCATGTAGAACAAAATCTACTGTCACTGAAATTGATCTCAGTCAATGAGGACCCGTGTCCTTAAATTTCTTCCGATACATCGCTCGACCAAGAACATTAGCATCAGTGTTACCAGTAATAAGTTTGAGTTTTTACCAAAGGAAAAACTCATAGCCAGTAAATGAAGTTGGATAATCTATTTTAACAGAAAATTGACCTCTGGGTGCTGCAGTCTAAGCATGAATTCAGCTAAAGACTGCAAGTGCGAATTTAATAGAATTTATATCAGAAGTAAAACTTCCTCGGGAAACCTTGCGAGAAAATACAAGTTGTGATTTCTATGCCAACCTCTTGCTTCTTTTAGGGTTCCTGAAGACTACAAGTGAAGGATTGCTCAGAGGTAAGCAGTCTCCAATGTACGCGCGCAATAGATTAGCACAATCGCAACCCTGCCCTCTCTGAATTTAGGCTCTAGAAACAAACCATTCCTTCCACAAGGCCTGTTTTACCTAAACATTTCAGCCGATTCCAAAACTGGTGAGCTGTGAAGGGTGAATAGTTCTAGTTATTCTATATACGGCATATGTAAATTAAGCTGCTAAGGAGCCATTCAGTTAAATCAAGTATGTGTAGGTTTGCCGACTATTCCAGTCAATTCTTGTTATGATGGTGACATCACACGAGCTGGGTGTAAAATTTATTTCAGAAACCATTTCCGATTTCACGTTGATGACGCTCGTTTTACTTTTAAGTACGAGGTACGCTCGAACTAAAACTATCTCCATTTTCTTCTTTAGAAGATGACGTTATAATGCCAAGTTTTGCTGTTCGTTAGAATCCTATTTAACCTCCCACTGAGGAGTGGTGTAGTTTCTGCTGTAAGCTATCCATTTACTAATGTTTAACACGTTAAGTGCGGTATGACCCACCGGTGGGTCACTCAGGTTAGGTTCTGTAGTTTTTTCAAAGCTTTCTAGTGACTGTATGTACAAAGTAAAGATTTGCACCGGCTAGGCAACCGCACTTAACGTGTTAAGAGGTTTCTAAATCTAGCCTCGGCATCTTATCTATAACTAACGTACAGGGTGAGGGAACAACTTTTTGAACGAGTTTTGCTTCGAAATGAGAAACTAGTGTCACCGCGCCCCGTATATACCTTAAATTGTGTAGGAAATCTATTAACGTGACGAACTGTAGCAGGTATCAAGAAACGCTAAAATGTTTCTCATAGCTGGCTTGCAGGTCAGTCTTCACAGGAAGCATAAAATTCATCCAACGCTTATTTAGACAGCCTCTACATTTTCAGCCGTATGAGAAAACTTCTCACAATGTCTTTCCGAATTTAGCTCTACGCAATTGCTTTCGCATGCTCTCCTTTTAAACAAATTGTTCTATTTGCAATGGGAAATTGCCAGCAACCCTAAAGTTTTGTTTCGCGTGCAAGACTGCCAACAATTCAGCAAAAGTCAAGTTCATTAGGTACTTAAGCGACCAGCTACAGTTAACTGCACTGACGTAATGAAGATTAGTGCAAACTAATTATATCATAGGGGAGGAATGAACGTTCGAGTTCAGAGGATATAGTGCCTTCAACCTTTGTTACCCTCTAGGCAAAGGTTAACACGTTGACTCCTAAGTGGTACGTATGTGTACCACTGAGGTTAAGTTCTGTAATTTTTTCAGATCCTTCTAGTGACTACGCGTACAAAATGAAGTTTTACACCAATCAGGCAATCTGAGTCAACGTGTTAAGCATTACATATACGAGCTGCTTCACAACTGGCTCCCTATACAGCATTCACAAATTGCAGAATTCATGGCACATAACTTCATAGTTGGAGAAGTTCTACTACCAAGCAATTTTACATTTACTTCATACTACATGTTTAGAGTCACTGTTCTACTTACGTGTAAATATCGGCATCCTTAGCACGTCCCGCAGATTCTAGAGCAGCTGAATTGTGGACCAGCACAGCACCTGCGAAGCAAGTTTTTAGAGCAGACGTCATGGAAAAGCATGCAGGCGAGACAAGTTCCAAGAAACTCTCCTAATTCAACTCCACGTTGGCAAGCATTATTGAAATTCTGGAAAGATTCCTTGTTAATTCTGTATTAAATAGGATCACGAAGAAATAAGTGGTGTAGAATCTGAACAGGTTCATCGAGCGTAAATACAGATTTCGAGAGTAAAATTGTTATAGGTTCACTGTACTGGTGCGTTGAAGACTACGCGGACGTTATTCATAGGTTTACGATAAGACTATCGTACTGCACCCTTGAGCGAGTTTCGACAGTACTGCGTTGTAAAGCCATTTACTGATAGGATTTGAAATTTCTCGGCTTAACACGTTGACCCCGATTGCCTGATTTGTGTAAAACTTCAATTTGAACGCGTAGTCACTAGAAGGATCTGAAAAAATTATAGAACCTAACCTCAGTGGTACACATACGTACCACTTCGGAGTCAACGTGTTAAAGATATGACACGCATCCCGAAGCCCCCGAGGTATGGATCAGATTTTTGATTAGAGCTACTTAGCCAGAAAACTAGGAGTGTTATATGTATTTGTATTACCAGTTATTCATTAGTCAAGTGTGACAAGTATGCTCCAACAGACAATAAAATGACATATTCCAAGAGACTCAATTCCTCGTAGGTTCAATGGAGCCAGAGTTCTCAGAATTACCCGCTCAAACTTTGGACCGTGAGAAAAGAATTGGCGAAGTCGCAAGTGAAGAGCCGTTACTGGAGGAAAAGCAGTCTTCAAATAGGAATGTAATTAAAGCCGTTGATGTATGTGGAGCAAAGTCAATATATAAAATAAAATCTTAGTTAGAGCTTTTGCAGAGTGCATTAGGGAATGGTTTTAATCAAGATTCATAGGATCACCCCTGCTGACGTACTTCCGAGAATTCACTGTTCAGTAACTTCACATTGACAAAAGCACACTTTATGGTCACCAGTTACAGCTCGTTTTGGTGCAAATGCAAGGCACAGTCTAGGGTACCGTTCTTGGGGAAATTCCTTACAGAGTTCACGTAGTGCATACAACACTGATCCAGAGTAATACGCAAGTTTAGACTAATTTGAACGAGCACGTCGGAGTACAACCTTGATATCCCTAGGCTTCCCACTACATTACGCCACTTCCACACAGACCTTTTTTCGGCATAAACGACATGTCATTAACCCCATACATAATCTTATTAGTAATCACTAGTTCCTACGAATGAGATATCAAATACCCACCTATAACACACATAAGCGTGCATAAAACCATGTTGCGACAGTACTTCGACATTGACGTACGACTGACTAACATATCCAGTCAACAATAGTAGGGTAAACTTCCTTCTAGGGTACCTCGCTGATGTATTTAACATACGTTCCAATCAATAGATAATGTCTGAGCTCATCTCTGAAAAGTTTTCCGAGCCCAAGGAATGTAATTGATACGAGTATTTGTCCGTTCCAAAAATTACCCGTAATGAAAATAATCAGTTTTTTCAAAGAACTTCGGGTTTGTTGAACTAGAGTTACGCAAAACTAGTCAGCAAAAATTGTTTTCAACTTTTATAGGAGTCAATGGAGAAGCTTTCTATTCTATCTATAGCAAACAAACTTTGTAAGTGTCAAGTTTGTGATGTAAGAACGCGAACCAATGATACAAACTGTCGGTCTAATATTGTGTAAAAAAATAGATTTTCTCAGTAATTAGTCTGTTTTTAATTTTTGCCTATTTTACGTTTAGGCTGAGGGGTTAATGTCATAAAGCCAAATTGTTGGTCAGATGCAAGTTTTCTGAAGTATCCTCCTCAATTTTATTAATCATTGATTCTAGTTAAAACTTCAAAGTATTCTTCGAATTACAACGTACCACTCAAAGATTTAATTTTAGTCCTACCACACGCGTTTGTGGTGATAGTAGTGATGTGTAATGATAGTAGAGATAAATCATAGCGATGTGGAATGATGTGTTTACGTGTAAGGATGTGTGTAATGTGTTATAAGGATGTGGGAAGGTGTACAGGCATGCGGGGAGTGCGAGCAGTTGGGCCTCAGACTAAATCATAGCGATGTGGAATGATGTGTTAACGTATAAGGATGTGTGTAATGTGTTATAAGGATGTGGGAAGGTGTACAGGCATGCGGGGAGTGCGAGCAGTTGGGCCTCAGACTCATTAAAAGCAAACGGCCATCGAGCAGCAGAACACAAACAAAGCAAGCAACGTAAGCAAGCCTGAGCAACGGACGCCCAGCAGGTGAAATATGTCCTATGAGAGCCTCGAAAAGTGGG